>CABHPR010140475.1:2638-29821 GCA_902168415.1 Peromyscus melanophrys | reverse complement strand
ACAGCTTGGTAGGGCCTCAGTATTTCCACTGAGGTCAGGAAATGGATTGGGAAAGGAGCTGAGACTTGGGGCTGGGATGTGGCCACAGAGAATCTCCCTGACTCCTGTTCCCTACCATCTTCAAGTCCCTTACCCTCTATAGCGGATAACACCAGCTAGTGTGGATTTCCGGTCTCTGACCCTTGACCTGGATGTGGGCATTGTCTTCCATTACCCCTGGCTTCATACTACTGATCTCTATGCACTGAGTGTCCTCCCTGCTTCCCCAAATCACTGGCAAATTTTAGTTGCACTTTCTGTCTCTCTCTGTGTTTCCATGCCTGCTTCTTTGTTTCTCTGTGTCTGTCTGTCTTTCTGTCTCTCGTACTCTGTCTGTCTTTGTCTCAGTCTCATTTTTGATTTAGCCTTTAAGGGCTTGTTCTTATATCCCCTGGATCAGCCCCCCGACCCCCACCCCACCTTCGTCAGAATAGCTATCCATTTTGCACCCCTGAACTCTGCTTGACTCCCTTTCCTGGAACTGGAGTTTGTGCACATCCTGTTTCCTAGATTGAGTCCTCATTCCCTTGAGTTCCACGACTGCCATTGGCAGATTCCTGAAGCCATGACACAGACTAGAAGTCCCTAAGACCCTTTGCTGGAGGGAACTCTGCCTTGTCCACCACCCTTTTGGTGCTGTGTGCAAATAAGTATGCTGAGACCATTTCTAGGCAGTGAGGTCTTTCCTCCCTGCTGTATCCTGACTGTCAAATATCCTGATTCTTGGGGGCTCCAAGGCTCAAAGGTCTCAAAGGAGACAGGAACCCCAGCTAGGGAGGAATCAACAGTTGAAAGGCCCCAAGAAGACCCCCACAGCCAGCTTAGTGCAGGACCGATTCTCTGGACCAGTGCCCCAGCCCTTCGTATCCGGCTTTCACCTTAATTAGTAGATGCTTTTCAGAGAAGCAATAAAACAATACCACAGCAGCAGTTTGGACAGGGCACGGAAGGCAAGAGCCATTTCGGTAATAGAGTTGGTGGAACTGCTCTTCTGAAAAGAGCGAGTGACCACTCAGTGCTATTAAGAATGCTGAGGGCAACGCTGTCCTGTCGTCTGCCCAGTTATTAAGGATAACTGATGGCCGTCCCGCCTCCGCCCAGCAGCCAAGGAAACCTGCAGTTCTATGAATCCAGGGTCCTGGGCAATGACTTGCAGGAGGAAAGTGCTGAGCTCAGCAGTCCTGGGAGAAGTGTGGGCCTGGGCTTCTCACTGACCACAGCCTAGCACCCCAAGAAGATGATGGCGGTTTAAACACCACCTCTAGGAACATGGGGGAGACAGTAGCACCTGGCTGGAGTAGTGCTGTCCATAGAGGCAATTTATGGTGGGTAGTGGGACAATACGCAAGGTCTTGTGGAGACAGGGAGGCAAGATCATACCCCACTTTTGAAGCATATTTCAGTGTTGGCTGGAAGAGTCTGGGAAGATGCCATAGCTGAATCCTGGCTTGATAGGTTAGCTGGGGACAACACACACATTCATTTCTCCCTGTTCTGTATTTAAATAGAGCACTGGGGGAAGCCACCACAGTGTGGGGGAATGACCCTCAGGGGAAGGGCTGGCTCCCCTCTATCCTGAATATCCATCTTCATAAAAGTGATGACTACAGCCAAAAATAATTTCTCTGGCTCAACTACAGACCCTAGGTCTCATTATAGACAAAACAGGTATAGACTGAAGAGAATATAGTGTGGCAGGATGGGTATCGGTTTCAAATCCTCCTTAGGGGTCATTAAGCTAGTTCTCTACCACCAAGTTCTTTGCCTGACAAATGGTGGTCATTATTATCCAAGGATGTCATGGGTGGCCATGAGGGTAAAACAGCTCTGGGAATGAGAAAGAACATTGGACATGTCTGATGATCTGAGATATAGGGCATCTATCCTATGGATGGGCAAGAGGAAGGGCAGGAAGAGAGGTGGGTAGATAAGAAGGCATATAGGTAAGTAATTGGATGATGAATAGATAAATACATGGACAGACAGATACAAGAATGGATGTCTGGATGTTTTGGGTAGATAGAGGAAGCAAAGAAGGAAGAAAGAAGGAGAGGAGAGAAAGGAAGAGTGGTTGGGTCAAGAAATGATGGGTGGTTAGATAAACAGAAAGATTAGAATGTAAAAGGGGGCTTGGTTGTGTAGACACAAAGACAACCAGCTAGGTAGAAAAAGGACTGGATGGACAAAAGTAGAGACGCAAGTATAGGCTGAAAAATACCTGGGCTAAAGTAGAGGCAAATCCACGGTCTCCCACAGTCCTATATGCACATCAGCAAGAAGAAAGAATGATGCTCTTGGGACAGAGGCTGAGATTTGGCTCCCGGCACCATGGTGTGTAGACTAGATCCCTGGAGGAGACCTTGTCCTCTGATGCTCCTCCCACTGTGCCAGCAGTCTAGCATTGTAAATGAGGAGGCAGAGTCCCTTCTCCTTGGTTTCCCCCAGTGCCCTCATGCATTGCTCCCAAGGGAAGGTCTCTCCCTTGATTTTGTTCCTCCCCATTACTTGAAAACATCCAACTTTCTGGCTTTCCTCGGCTGTTCCTTCAGCATCTTCTCACTGACATTTGGATGAATGGAAATTTTTCCAGTAGGTTCCATCCTCTGGATCCTGGGTCATACAGACCCCTGGGAAGACTCTGTGAGGAAAGCCTTCCCCTGAGCAGTCTTCAAGAAGTGACTTCAGCTGGGATCCCTTGTAGCATGAGTCTTAAAAGTTCTTATTAATAAAATCAAACCCAAGCCAGGTATTGGGGTGAACACTGGAAGGTCAGAGAGACAGAATAAGCCACAGCTATCTCACCTCACTGGATCCTCAGCTGGTCTTGCTTCCTCAGACTGGAGGCCTCTGTGTCCTCATATCCGAATGGGCCTCAGCTGAACTGCTGCTTCTTGAAAGCCTAAATGCTTAACCAGGCCAAATGCTTCTCCAGGCCAAATGCTTCTCCAGGCCAAATACTGCTAGTTTCTGGTCCTCACGCTTTATATACCTTTCTGCTTTCTACCATCACTCCCTGGGATTAAAGGTGTGGGTCACCATGCCTGGCCGTTTCCAATGTGGCCTTGAACTCACAGAGATCCAGAGGGATTTCTGTCTCTGGAATGCTAGGATTAAAGGCATGTGCTACCACTGCCTAACCTCTGTTTCATATTGTGGCTGTTCTGTCTCTGACCCCAGATAAGTTTATTAAGGTACACAATATTTTGGGGAACACAATACCACCACAATCCCTACAAACACACACCACTGCTCACCAGCTGGCGTCCACTCTCCTCCCTCAAGCTAGGAAGGAGGGACTGGTACCCTGTGTTTTCAACTTCCACCCTGTGGACTCAGGCTGTTAACTTGCCCTTCAGTGTCTCTGATCTCAAAGGACCATGTCTGGAACTCCACAGAGGAAAACCTTGTAGGTAGCCCTGAATGCTAGCAGATGATGAGGGAAGAATTTGTTATGTTGGAGTTGGTCACTGCAATGGGCTGGGTAGGAATTTAACTCTGGCTCCAGTGCTCATGAAGTTTAGCAGGGCACAAGGTGGAAACTAGAAGACTCAAAACTTTACTGCAACAGGAAATGCTCAGCTATGGTTTGGAATCCCAGAGTCTGTGTGTTGAAATTTAACCCCATTTGTGAAGTGTGAAGGGGGAGCAGGGACAGTTCATCTGACTTAGTGTTTTGGGGGGGACAGTTAAGGATCGTGGGTTATTAGAGCACAGTCTCATGACTGAATTGTTGGTCTTAACACACACACAGACACTCATGCATGAGCTCTCACATTAAGTGTCTCACTCTCCTATGTCCTGTGGTGCCTCAGAACACTGCCAGCAAGAAACCTATCACTAGATGAAGCCTTGCTTTGGAGACCTTGCATTTCCAGAACTACGAGCCAAACAAACATCATGTAGAAAGTTACACACACTCAGGTAATTCAGAACAGCAGTTACAAACAGACCAATACACATTCAACTAGGGAACCAAGCAGCAAAAACATATTTATTCATCAGCCTCAACCATGCGATGTCCTTGGGCAAAGAAGGGGCTCCAGCAGCAGCCAGGTATCTCAGTTTCCCTGTCTTAACAACAGGGACAGTTGCTAATCTTGGCCAATCCCTGCTCACTGGAACTGGGAGGATGACTCCGCTGGTTAAGTACTTGCCTAATAGCACAAGGACCTGAGTTTGAGGCCCAGAATCCACATAAAGTGTCCAACTTGATGCCATATGCTTGTAACTCTAGCACTAGGTATATCCCTGTGACTCCTTGTACACCTAGTAGAGCCTTGACACCTTGTAGAGCCTATTAAGCTGCAAGACACAGAGAGACCCTGTCTTCAGAAACAATCCTGAAGAACATTGACCTCTGACCTCCACGTGCATGGACACACGGGCATACACATGATCACATACTCACAAAGGCACACACATGCACAAAATGATGAGGAACCAGCAAAGGACATCATCACAGGGCATGGACTGGGGCTCCAGGTGGATGCACCTTTCCGGTGGAGAAGATGGCAAAGGGTATGGCTGTACTCCTTAACCTCAGGTATAGGAGGCAAAGAAAATGGCTTTTCTTTACCTGGTGCCACCACAGTGCTTTGTGGTTGGGGCAAAAAAATCCACACCACGAAGCAAGTTTGACTATGACAGTGACTTGGAGAACTAAAGAAGAGACAGAGGGGTCCAGTCACTACAACGTCTGAGGTCCTCAGGTGGGCCTACAACACCAGGTGCTCAGGCAAGTCTTGCGCCCTTAGAAGGAAGTGCATGGGTGCCTGCAGAGGCTAGGGATGAAAAGAACACTCTAGAAACTGCCACAGAGCCGTAAGCTGGCCCCAGATGACACTGTTGAAGGCGGGTCACCTTTTTTTTTAATTTCTTTGAGCAATAGCTCTCTTTGTAATTTGTCCTGACGTTTGTTGCTCGCTAAATCAATTTGATGGATGGCAGGCCGATGAAGACAGCTCTCCAGCTTGCCCTCCCTTACAGGCGAGGCGCCAGGGAGTGCGTATAAGAGATTGTCTTTTTATGCTGAAAATGCTCAAAAAAATGGCATTGTTTCCTTTGGCAATGGAAGGCCCTGCAGAGTCCCTTCCTTTTAATATTGATGGGTTCCCAAACACAGGGAGGCTGATTTGCCAAGTCAAGGGAGAGAATGGCTCAATGTACAATGTTACCCAAAGCTTCTCTGATGCTATTTTGGGGTGCCACCCCTGAATTCTTGCTTCCCAGACTTCTAAAAGCACAAGTTTTTCAGCCAGATAAGTAGTTTTATGCCTAGAGGGACCTCTCAAGGGCTGCCTGTGGCCAGCTATGCACCAAAGCACCAAGATCTGGAGGAGGGCAAGGAAGCAGAGAGGTAGCCATGGCCTTGGGGATGGACAATGGGTGTCCACACACACATACTGACAGCTGGTACACACACACACACACACACACACACACACACACACACACACACTCCACCTGTTCTCAGAGCAGGCGGAGCCTTGTGTGAAATTTACATATGAAATTTTGACTTAGACCTGGGCCCCTTGCTTTTAATGCCTATAAAATTAGAAGTTTGGAAGGGATCATCTTAAAGCTTCCTGATTTGACCCTCGAACTCTTTAAACAAAAGACATGTTCATTGGCCCATAAGAATTGAGAAGGGAGTTCAACTGTAGAAGTCCTAATGTAAATACTTTCCTTACAGGATAGTTAAGAATCCAGCCTGACTTCACCTTCTCAAAATGGTTGGTTTGGAAAGAAGGACTCGGACCCTGGAGTGTGTGCCCCTCCTCTGACCCTAGCTGTGGTGTGGAGCTGAAAGCTATGCTGTAAATGGTAGCAGAGCCTTGAAGGCTTAGATCAAGGAGGGAAGATGAGCTTAAATCCTGAGAACAAACTCAGAGGCAGTAGGAGGTTGTGCTGACCCTGATAATGACCAAGGGCCTCATGGAGGAAGAGAGCGTTGGTGGATTACTAATGTAGGTGTGAGTATAGATGGGAGAAAGCCACACATACACCAAAGAGCATCCTCCTTTCCTCACAATCATGAAGGCAGGAGCTGTGACTCCAGCTGGGGACCCAGGCAGAACAATCAGGGCTCTGGGTCCCCCTCTTTTTGCATTCTTGGACAAGACCTGGCCTCCAATGTCTTCTGATGAAGGATGTCTGAGAAAGAGCCAGTTGGCTCTGCAGAACCAACTTTCTGTGTTGGCCACGTTTATTAACAAAGGGTTGTGTTCCAGAAAAGCTTTCGGGAAGATCAAATTTCATCTGGCTATAGCAGTAAATCAAAGCAGATCTGTTTCCTGTGTGATTAGGAGTTCCACTTGGGCTTTTAAAACAGCTCAGCCATTTCAATGGGTATCCCTTCCTCCGGAATGCCACGGACTCTTCTTTACAAAAATGTCCTTGCTTGATTCTGTAAAGCTAAGTCTCAGAGCCTAAAGAAAGCCAGACTAGACAGAGGAAGACCTGTCCCCTGGGGCTGCTTTTAGTGATCCTCAAGTAAGGAGCAGAGCCAGGAGACTTCTCTTCCTCCCTCACTGGTCAGAGCTCTTGAGGAGGGGCAGTGACAGCTTGGGAGGGCCATCGTTCATTCTGATGTCTTATAAAAATGGTGTGACAGGAGAAAGAGCCAATGGCTGGTACTCATCCTTTGCTCTAATTAATTTCAGGGACAAGCTGTCTTCAGGTTTACAAATGTTGTATTGGAATCAGACAGAACTGGTGGTAAATTATGTCCATGATGCCAAAAAAATTTTTTAAAAGAAGCATGCATTGCCAAAGTTATTGGTATAAGCCCACAAGCATTTCTAAATGCCTACTGTGTGTGAGATACCAAGGAGGTGTGATGATACATTGTGTGCCCTAAGAAAATTTGCCTGAAGATCAGAGGACAGAACAAGCCACTAGATTAAACATAGATGCCAGGCAGTGGTGGCACACACCTTTAATCCTAGCACTCAGGAGGCAGAGATCCACCTGGATCTCTGTGAGTTCAAAGCTACCCTGGACTGCATGAGATTGACCCAGTCTAGGAGAGAAACAGAGCCAGGCTGTGGTGGCACACACTTTTAATCCCAATTCTTGGGAATTACACACCCTTAATCCCAGCACGTGATATCTCATGCCTTTGCTTGGGAAGCACACATGCCTTTAATCCTAGGAAGTGATAGCTGGGCAAAGAAAGGTATATAAGGCTTGAGGAGACAGGAACTAGAGGCCTTTCAGGCTGAGGAGTTGGTGAGGTAAGAGGTGGTGGCTGTGGCTTGCTCTGTTTCTCTGATCTTTCATCATTTACCCCAGACTCTGTCCCCAGGTTTTTTATTAAAAGACCTTTTAAGATTCATGTTACAGAGATCCTGTCACTTGCTCCTCAGGACTGCTGAAAGCTAGCACTCTGTTGGAAAGCAGTATGCATTCTCTGTCTCTTCTTCCAAGTGCATCCTTCAGCTCTAGCTCTGGACATGTGACAATGCTGACCCAACATCGTGTGACAGATGATGGTAGACAGAGGGTCTGGTCTGTGGTTGGGGTCTACTGACAGGAGACAGACTTGGAGAGGTTTCTCCTTGTATCAGTACTCCTCAACATTATACTGAGGATTTTGTGCTAGAAGCATGGCCCACAAAGGAGATAAAATGGGAGAGCCATTGAGAGGACTGGGGCTGTAGGAGGTTCAGGAAGACAGCAGAACATCTAGACATGGCCACCTGGTGCAGAGTAAAGGCCACTGAAGATCAGCTTCACTGAGCAACAGGCTCCCACAAACTCTGTAGAACCTCCACAGAGTCCCTCGGGACGCACAGGGAGTGGAGAGAAGAAAGCCTTTCTAAGTTGGGAAAGAACAGTCAGCAGCCCTGGATGGGCAGATGTAGTTCTGCCTTGAGCAAAACCAATAGTAAGAAGAAAAAACACCCTCAGTTTTTCCAAACTCTACACAGGGAACAATTTTTCACTTTTCTGAGCACTCAGCCACAAGGTTTTCCGTTTAACGGGCACTCCCTAGATGCATTTAAAAAAATATATGTGATTTGCAAAGCAGCTCAATCGCTCACAATTTCTCTATTGAGTAAAGTATTTTCAAACAAGTAATCAAATTCAAAGAACCAATTGCCTTCTCTCCCAGAGTGTCTACATAACACCTCTTAGCTTAACTTGGTAACCTAAGAACAGCAATTTGGGCTGCCGCACCAAGCAAGAAAAATGTGCCGGTGTCAAACCTGGTTTACACATCATTCTTGCCTTTGAAGGAACCAGTTGCTAGCTGGCAATGTCTTAGAAGCTCTTCTGAGGGATGCATGGGTCTTCCTGTTCTCTGCATGAGTGGGATGGAACAGAGTTGAGCGTCTATCATAACTCTTGTCTTAGTCAGCTGCTTTCTGTTTCTCTTTCTGCAGAAAGAGCTGCAGAGATCTCTTCCCTCCCTGGTGTGTCCTTTGCTCGTCCCTTCCTCATTCCTGGCTGGCCCACAACAACTTTGCATTATCATCACTGTGACCTCTCTGGACCCCAAAGACATCATTTTTTAAAACCTTTGATGACCAATCGATTACATTTGCATCAAAGGGCATTCTAAAAAAAAAAAATGAACCTCATGAATTTTGATTCCAGACTCTTCCCACCTGGAATTCACAATCACTGGTGCTGGCCCGAAATTTATTCCTGCATGATCAATGAAGAATATGGCAAACTGTTCAGCCAGTCTACTGTCAGACTTGGAGAGTCTGTTGTGTTCTAGACCTTGACCTGAACAGCAGAGACCCAAGGAGGGATCCATCTAAGTTTTGTCTGCGTTGGGGCCCAGGCAAGGTGGGGTGCAGAAGCCCTAAGGAAGGACACAGAGTCTAGGACCAACTTTTCCCACAATGCTATGGCAGGTTGGAGGTGACTTCCCCAGAAGTGAGGCAAGATGATAAAGAATCTCTCCAGGCAAAGAAACCCGGAGAATGCATAGTCCAGGCACAAGTGAAGTCTCGGTGTTTCCAGGAACACAGAAAATCAGTTTACCATGGATATCCTAGCCAGTCAGAGCGGATGCTGGCGTTGGAGGGTCACTAAGACAGTGATAGTGACAGAGGCAGGCATGAGATGAGCTGGGATCCATATGAATATCAAAGTACACTGGTAGATGCGGGTGGGGAAAGTGGTCTGTTTGGGGGCTGTGGGCACAAGAGGGAACCTGGAGACATTCCAGAAGGAAGCCATGACATGCAGCACCCTGGACATGACTGGAGAAAGATGGGTACCCAATAGCTCCTGGACCTTGCAGTAGGACCTGGATGGTAGTGAAGCTTTGTGGCAGAAGAACTGGGGTGAAGGCCACACTGAGAGCATGGACGGGGGTGGCTGAGGTGAAGGGAGTTCTGAGTCTGGCTGTGCATAGTCAGACCATTCTTAAGCACTAGGAACTGGGGCCCAGAGCTACACACACGATGAAGGAGGAACAGAGAAGATGGTGTCTGGAAAGCAGAAGAGTGAGATACAGAGTCCAGGAAGAGGAGTCATGGTTGCCTCTGCTCTTCAGGGCAGTAGGACTTGTGAGAAGTCTGTTCTGGGTCAACAGGGTTAGAAGTGTGAAGAAGCGTGAGGCTCAAGGCCCATCCTGTGCTCTGCAATGGGAAACCACGTGGGCAGGCCCAGTTGCAGGTCTGGAGAGAACACAGAAGGCCTGGGATAGAGGGGAACATCAACAGGAGATAGAAAGGGTCTGGTGTTGGAAGGGGCCATCCGTCCTCCACTGTGACTTCTCTCTCATGGGTAAAAGAGAAGTCGGTTGAGAATAGCTAGGAAGGTGGAGCCTCGGTCCCAAAGAAAGCTTGCCTGGCAACATCTGGACGTGCATCCACTGTTTGGGGGTCTGGCATACTGCAAGGGCCAACTGAGGGGTCACTCCGAGCTGAATCAACCACCTGTGGATGACGGTACCCAGCCAGCAGAATATAGAGGTGAGGTAAAAGCAAGCAAGCCAATAAGCTGTCATGCATGGTCTCCCCTTGTATAAAATGGACATGCTCTACCTCCCTCCCTTTCGGAGAAACTAAGGAGCACAAACAAGCCAGTCCATGAACAATTGCTGAGCACCACGCTGAGGAGAAGATGAGCACTTGAGAAACACCTTCATTGCCACCTGGCATGGAATGACCCTCCTGTGGTCACATTTCTTCGTCACACCATGGGCTCCTGTCCATCTGAGCTGTCCTCTTTGTCTCTGTCCCTCAGTGACTAAGACAAGGTCTGGCAGTGTGGAGAGCACCCAACCTGGCGTCTGAATAGACGTGTGGATGATTTCTTGCCAAATGTCCCTCCCACTCGTTCTATTCCCGTTAAGTGTTCATGTGAGGCTGCTTCATTTATTCCTCCAGGTGACCTTTTAGAGGGTCACATAAAGTCACAACTCCCATGACTAAAATTGTATAGGAAAGGTGACTGGTCAACATCCACTGGAGCTGCCTCCAACTTTTCTAAAAGCCAGGCTTCCCACTTGAGGAAAATTACTTCTGCACCTACCGGGGGCCACTGTTATTCAACTCTGAATATAATTTCATGGCATTAGCAAAAATGATCCCTTTTACAGCTTTATAAATGTCCTTGGCCCACAAAACACAGCCTTGACCTTCAAAGAGACTGAGATTTCATGGGGTGTTCTTTATACCTATGGTCCTTCCCAGGCAGGGAGCCTTATTGGGGCTCAGGGCAACATGTTCCACCATCAGGCATTCATTTGTCACTGGGGCCTAGGCAGAAACTGGATTTCTGTATTGCTCTTCCTATTTATTCTCTGTCTTCAGGCAAGTGGCCCTCTTCCTGAGAGGACTGTCAAGTGGCCCTTTGCTGTCTGGGGGGAATGCCAGTGTGGGGGGGAATGCCAGTGGGGGGAATGCCAGTCTCAGAATATCCCCAGTGTGGCCTTTGTCCCCTGCAGAAAAACTTCAGGTCTTTATTACCTTAAGAGAGGTACAGGCTGGGCAGTGGTAGTGGGCACCTTTAATCCTAGCACTTGGGAGGCATGAGGAAGGAAGATCTTTGAGTTCAAGGCCAGCCTGGTCTACAGAGTGAGTTCTGGGATAGCCAGGACTACAAAGGGAACCTTGTCTTGAAAAAAAAAAAAAAAGAAGAAGAAGAAGAAGAAAGAAAGAAAGAAAGAAAGAAAGAAAGAAAGAAAGAAAGAAAGAAAGAAAGAAAAGAGAAGTTAGATGAAACCCAACAAGGCCTGCACACAGGATGCTGTTCAACTCTGTAATTTGTGTCTCAAGACACAGCTAGAGTCAGAAGGGGCTCCCTTACTGGTGTTCTAAAGACTGAACTGGGAATTCTGGACATAGGAAGCCAAGCTAAGCACAGGGATTCTCTGAAGGTTCAATCATAGCATGTAGGAAAGTGTGTGTGGCAAGGTAGGAGGCCAGAAAAATAACCAAGGTTATCAGCAAGCCCTGCCAGGAGCTAATGCCATGCATAAACCATCTATCAGCTTATGAAGTGACTTTCAAAGTTGTTGGGTTGGAATCATTGAACTGATGTTGTCAGTGAAAGCCACCTCCTCCTTCTGCAAGGCTTGCCTTACTGACAGCCAGCCACCACAGGCATCTGTCTACCTGAAAAGCCACTGTGGTGTGGGCATGTTCTGCTCAACACACCCAGGGCCTCCATGGCATTGCCCAGCATCACCTGTCCCAGCACCCAAGAGAACTGGGCCCTAGAAAGCTGCCTCTAGGCTGTGCTTGCTGTGGGGAGAAGACACAAACCATTTAGGAGTCACTTGCCAGCTTTCTGCCATCAGCAACAGAAGCAAGCCAGCCTGACCATCTGTGAAGGAAGAGAGGGGGAAATACCGCCAGCAGTGCGTGGGTTTCTTTGTTGTGGTTAATTTGTCACATACAGCCCCCAGATAAAGCGCATGGCATTTGCCAAACAAGTACTGAGGAATGGGATGGACTTTGTGCCTCACCTGGGAACTGTGGGTGAAGTAGATGGGCCCCCAGACAGAAATGGGTAAGAGACCCTTCCCTTCATCTCTGAGCACTCACCCTCACCGTTATTACACACTCTGCAGATGGAGAAACAGATTCAAGGTTATGTTGCCTAAGATCTTCCAGTTGATGAGGGTGGGAATGGACTCTTCAAGATCATGGGTGGGGAAGCCTTGGAAAAACAGCTATGTTCAGGGAAAAAAGAAGTCTGTTTCTCCTAACAACAGTCTAAGAGTCTGATAGTAACACTGCTATTTACAAGGTGGCCCCGGCACTTCCTGGAGGCAGCAGAGTTGTGAGGGGTGGGGGTAGGGGGGCTTTTAGCAAATCATTTAACTGCCATCTTCTAGTGATGGTCTGTGTGGCAGCCTACCCTTGAAAAACACCAGCCAAAGTGCCATTACTGTCCATTTGAGTTGGACAGACACTTGTCTTTCCCAAACCCAAGGAGTCAGCAACAGCCCAACAGCCCAACAGCCAGCAAGTTCCCTGCTGAGTTTTTCAAGGTGAGAAGAATTCTGAAAACACAGGCTCCATTCTAGCCCTAGATCCTTTCTCTTCCTGGAAACAGAGACCTTGGGGAGGTAGAGATAGTGCAACAGGGTCCTCTGAAACCATCCATTTCCTAGGAAAGGTTGGTCACACAGCAGGAATGTGGCTAAGCACTGTTGGGAACTATCTTAGCTACTGCCCGGTAGACATTTTCTTAGATTTTGCTTCTAGTCTTAATTTTTGTTAAGATCCATGGGCTACATTACCCTTGTTGTCCCTGGGAGAGTGTGTCAGAGTGCTTGTTCTGATTCAGGAACCCCTTCCCTTCCCTCGGGTGGTTTTTCTCTTTCAGATATCATGAGGTTGCTGTGTAAACTGGACTCCTCTGGATTCTCTGCCTTGGCCCCAACTTCAGGCTCTAAAGCTACCAGCCACTCTCCTCATGAATCATACCAAAGAAAAATATAAGCGTCATCGATCAAAAAGCCTGTCTGTTTTCCATTTACATTTTTGTAAATGTTTCTTACATCCCAGTATGGTGTCTATGTGTCCAAGGTTGGTATGTTGATGGGACCATGGGAATTTTGGTCCACCCTCAGCATATTTAACTCTGTGGGCATTTTTGGAGGGGCCAAGGGTACACTGCAGGCTTTAATATCCATCACCTGATCCTCATTCCAGACGTTAGGAAAGGTCTGCCCACAGAGGAAAGGCTTTTGAATTTGTGTTGGCTCATATTTACTCTCTGTCAGGGTCTCAGCTTAACTGAAATGCATGCCTCACTCAGGAATGGTTGGCCCCTTAACAGACCACATATTTATCTATCTGTCTCTGGGTTGGTCAGTATGTTCCAAAGCCAAAGCCCTTATGGAAAACAGGCTTGGAAAAAATGCATATGCCTCCCAATATCTCAGACTAACAAATCACCCCTTCAGCAAGTACCTCACTGTCCACACCATGAGGACCACCTTCATCATACCCTCGCTCTGAGCCCCAGGATAAAAGGCTCTCTGTGCGTCCTATATGTACCCATGACCTCATCACTCCCCCGCAGCCCACTTGTTGTTAAAGGACCCACTCAAAAGCTGGGTTACTGGACACTAGTGTTCCTTATTTGACCATCTGTTGATCAAAGTGACCACAGAGGCTCCACTCTGACTTCGCCAGCACCTCCACAGCGGCACCACTATTTCTCCCTTCCTCTCAGGGATCCCTCCCCACCCCTCCTCTCCTTCATCCCGGGAGCAGACACGGGTGCTGTTTGTCCAAGCATCATGTGAGAGCTATAAATCCCAGCCTGTTCTTTGGCAGTTTCAGACGTCGCAGGCCCAGGACCTCCTTAGCTTTCTTAAAGGTCACAAAATTTAATTAGAACCATTGCTAACTGTATATTCTCGTTGTCGGTAAGCCTTAAATAATAAAAATCAGACGGAATGAGACTAATCAAGGGAGATGGAAAATCGATGTCATATTTGTTCCAAGTAATTTCCTTTTAGAAGAGAAAAGCTCTTAGGGATGGTTTGCGAATGTAAAAGATGTTGAAAGTTGCATCTAGACACTGGACATCAAAGTCAACCTCAAACGGGATTTTGCTGGATGCTCTCGCTCCTCATTCCGGGAAAAGTCAATGCCGCCTGGAATAAAGGACTATAACAGGGAGACAGCCTTCCTCATGTCTGCCTGAAGTACTTCTGGCTTTGCCAAAAATAAAAATAATGAATATTTTTAATGGATCCCTTAAGACAGGAAAAAAGAGGAACAATGCAGGACATACTTTCTCTTCCTCCATGTTTCTCTGAATAGTTACTATGAACTGTGCACAGTAAAGGGCAGGGGACCCTAAATAATAAGAGTGTAACAATAGACACACACTTGGGGAAGAAAGGGGGCCAACTGGTTCCTTCAGACTCTGTTGGCCTGAAACCGTCAAGAGACTGGCGAACATCTCCAGATAAAAACCATGTCCGGGTTGGTTTTCCATGTGGCCTTGACACCGAGAATCATGCACACTGGCGCTAGCTGACCTCTGTCCTCAGGATTCCACCCACTTTCCCCAGGATTCAGATGGCGTAGGGCGGGAAGCTTGCTTCTCAGGAGCGAGTGACTACCTCAAGGTCTCCAAGCACCTATGACAACAGGCCTCCTAAGCAACAGTTATTAACTATTTGTTATTAGTTAGACCCCAGGAAATCTGGTTAGAACTCTGCCCTTGGCTTCTCGCCGTGCAAAGCCTAGCCAGTGTGCAAGAGACGGGTGTTCAAGAGACAGGTGAGCCTTTATGCACAAGTTGACATTGGACACATCTAGCAAGCTTGTGCAGCCTTCTGACCACACAGCACAACGCTGCCATCTACAAGCCTCGAACACACAAAAAGAATTGCATAATGTTTTAATGAGTGTGATTTTGTGTTGAGACCAAGTCCTAGCTATCCTCTGCTGCTTGTGTGTGTTGGACACACCTGCAAGACAAAGGACAGCTTGTTCCCAGTGCTTGTCTCTTGCATGTTAGCACCCGATCCCTCATCAGAGGAACGAGCTTGGAAGGCCCTTTGGGGTCTAGTTGACTGCATTTGTTTCTGCCTCTCTCTCCCCTTGTGTCTCTTTGTCCTCACCGTGGGTCTCAAAGAGGCTGGAACGGCCTCCTCCTGAGTCACTTGAAAACACACAATCTCTTGCCTGAGTTGGAGGGCAGGCTGGCCTGAAAAGCATGTTGGATGTCTTGGTCTCCTGGTGGGCATATTGCTCCATGAGTGAAGCCTCCTTCCTCCCTAGAGCATCTGGCTGCAGAAGCGATCACTGTCATGATAGGGTTACTGTCTCTCTAACTAGATTGAAATGATGGATTAGTGTTGAGATTTCACGCTGGACTCGATTGCTTCTGTTTCCCTTTGCAATCAATGTATCTCCTTAGCCACAGGATCTTCAGGTCCAGAACGCAAGCGCCACTGATGGCAGCAGTGGAGGCAGCCGCTGGCAGACAGCAGCAGCCGGCCACCCCACTGTCACAAAGGGCATGAGCTAAGCCTTTTCCTTCTGATTTTTGCTTTTGTAGTCAGGGTGCTTGGGTCAAACCCCAGGCTGCACTCATGCTGGGCAAGCAGTCTACCGTTGAACTATATCCCAAGCCCAGAGTTTTTTATTTCTTCGGGAGTGTGTGTGTGTGTGTGTGTGTGTGTGTGTACGTGCATGCGGTGAGCCTAAATCCCACACTCTTGACTAGCTGGCTGGCCAGCAAGCTCCCAAGATCTAGCCACCTCTGCCTTCTCAATGCTAGGATTATGGGCATGAGCGGCCATACCAGGCTTTGATATGGATGCTGGAGTTCAGACTCAGGTTTTCTTGCTTTTCTAGCAAGCAGCCTTATACATCCAGCCATGTCACCAGCCCGGGCTTTGCCTTTCTAACAGTCCTGACGGACTTATACAGTAAGCATGAACCACTTATGCCTGCTCCCTTGCCATAATCCTTATGGGGCCAGCGGCCGATGTTTCCTAGAGAATGGACCCGATCTGGCTTCCAACGCTGGATTTCTGTGTGGGGGAAGGTAGATCTGTTCTTGGCAGCTGAGGCCATTGTACCACTGCCCACTTACTGGAACTTACTGGAAGGATGTGATGCCCAAGGCTACCACCATCTCTCCTTCATTTCTGCTGTGTTAAGATTATGCGGACAGAGCTGGAATCCAAGACTGGGCATCCATCTCCTTGGATCAAGGTGATGGCTATCTGGAAAAGGGGCCATCCTCAAATATATTCATCTGTTCAAGACATCAGAACCAACCCACTGGGCAGTTATTAACTCCCCTCCATCCTACAAATAATTCCTCTGGGCAAAGTAATTAGCTCACATAAAATCTGAAAAGGAAATTTATCAACGGTTTAAAATAATACGCTGTTTTTACATGTGGCCAACTCAGCCCAGCATATAAGCTGACAAGCATTTCTGTCCCAGGGGGATTCTCCAGAGACTTTGCTGTGGGAGACCAGCCCTAATGGTTCATGAACTTGAGCGTACTAAAATGGAATCTCTTCTCTTAAAAGCACCATAACTCAGTCTTGCCTCTAATTCAGACAGTGTGTCGGCCAATGAGGAAGCTGAGGCTATATATCACCCCTGCATATCAACGGCCAGATGAGACACCATCTCTGCAGCTGGGAGCCAAGAGATGCTGTTGCGTTTCTCCCTCTCACTCAACTGGAAAGAGAGAACCCAGTACAATTTGAAAATAACAACTTTAGAAAGATAATGCATTTACTGTAGATCTGATAAAAAATGGAGCGCTTCACGCCTTGCGCCACTTGGCCCTTTGGGGAAGTCATGTTTTCTGAGAACTCTCATGATGGTTAGGCAGAAACGCCATTTAAAATGAATAACTGCTGAAGCCATGTCCAGAGTAGCAGGGCCTGATTTAAAAAAAAAAAAAAGCAACAACAACAACAAAAACCAAAAAACAAAAAAAACCACTGCTTGACTGGAGGCAGGGGTGGGGGTGGCTTTCATTTTGTGAACGAGGGAAGGGGCTTCGTGCAGCCTCCACTGGGATTCAGATTTTCAACTCAAAGTATGATTCCAAATTTAAACCCTTCGAACGCATTAGACAAAAAGGCCCCTCCATTATACCCTCAGTCCTGAGGGGAAGAAATTCATTTTCTGTTAGCTCCTGAGGTGGTGAAGGGATCAGTTTAATGTCCCCATTTTAAGACCAGAGGAACAGGTCACCTCTGTGAGCCAGGATAACAGCACCTCCGCCTGTAAGAAGGCCCTTCTTGCGGCCCTCCTATAGGCAAGCGGTGTTCACTGCCAGCCAAATCGCAGGCCTCCTGCAGGCTCTCCACAGAGCAGCAATTTCCCTGTGCTTTGCTTTGATTTCCTCTGTCCTGGCAATTGGAGACAAATAGAGAAAGCCATTTCCTCCTCCACCAGCCAAAATGCCTTGGCCATTTTGTTGGTCTAAGGGCCTGCCTCATTCCCTGAAACCATTCAGCTTCAGCTCCTAAGGGACCCTGTACCCAACAGCCTCCCCGTGGTCCATTGTGGTGGACAAGATCCTGTTCCAAATGGTGCAAGGGGTTCCAGATAAGAATGAAGGGATAGAATGGCCTCTTTCTGACCAAGAAGACATGATGTGTGTTGTGAGGGGGGGCCTAGATGACTTCAATGCACTGAGAGACTGGGCTCGGAGCTCTTGGTGAAGATCGGATAACTAGGGACTTGGGACTTGATCTGGTAATAGCCTGCCATCACTCTTGGTCATCTGTACTCTATGATTTTTATGTATTTTATCTCCTACATGACTATAGGTCAACCCATTCTAAGTTTTCACCCTAACTAATAATATCTTTGAGATTACAGACTGAGTAATGAGATATTCCCCCGCTAAAGTACATTAAGATAATGTAAGGATTAAGTGGACAATGTGTGCTAGGGAGCTGGTTAGATGTTAGCAGACTTGGAAGTCACTAGAGATGGATTCCTCTGTTGTTAGCAGCAGCATGTAAAACCAAGAACTGAAAATAAAGTCTTTCATTTTTGATCAACTGAATGGGACCTGAATCATCTCTGACCCTGAATGGAAGCATGGCATCCAAACTACCCACGAGGTTATATAACAGTCTGCTAGCTAAAACCTATAAGAGACCTGGTAAGATGGCTGAATAGGTAACAAACACTTTCCCTGAGAGCCTAAGCACCCGAGTTTAACTTCCTAGAAACCTGCTAAAGGCAGGTGGAGAGAACGGACTCTATGAAGTTGTCCTGTGGCTCCAAGTGAACACCACGGCATGCATCATATCACTCTCCCACCTCTCCCTCTTCCTCTCCTCTCTCTTTCTCTCGCTGTCCCTGTCCCCATCTCTGTCTCTCTCTCTGTCTCTCTCTCTGTCTCTCTCTCTGTCTCTCTCTGTCTCTCTGTCTCTCTGTCTCTCTGTCTCTCTCTCTCTCTCTCACACACACACACACACACACACACACACACTAATAATGATTAATTTTAAAAAGTTTAAACTTGGGGCTGGAGAAATGGCTCAACACTAAGATCACTGGTTGCTCTTGCTGAGAATCAGAGTTCAATTCCCAGAACCCACATAGTGGCTCAGAACCATCTGCTAACTCCAGTTCCAGGGGTTCTAATGACCTCTTTCTCCATCCATGGGTACCCATATGTTTATGTGTACACACACACACACACACACACACACACACACACACACACACACACACATTAAAGGAATCTTTTTAAAAAGAACTTTATTTACTTGATTTTTTGAGACAGGGTCTCTCTGTGTAGCCTTGGCTGTCCTGGAACTTACTCTGTAGACCAGGCTGGCCTTGAACTGTAGACCTGGATTAAAGGCATACACTATCACTGCCCAGCTAAACTTTTAGTTATTAAACTTTAGAAGATTTCTATCTAGCTGGAGGTTTTCTGATGAAGAACACAAACATCATTGTCCCCTCCCTTAAGAGTCAAAGTCCAAATGGGTCTGTCAACCATCTGGACAGGAAAAATGTCTCTCAGGAAAGCTGTGTGTTCTAGAGATTTAGAAATGGGACCACACCTCTCTAACATGTAGGTAGACACAGTGGTCCCATTGCCACCTGTCCACTCTCATCCTTTGAGGGCACTCTACTTTACTCCATGGTAAACTCTGCTTGTCTCCTGCACTTCACTCTATGTGTCTCTTCTGAAGTCCTTCCCTGGAGATGATAAGGACTGGGAAGAGGGAGGTCCAGAGTCAGATCCTGGTAGCATGTTTAGCCCTTAACAGCTTGCTGGGAACTGCCGGGGTGGGGAGGGGGTCATGTGTTGTGACACACTGATGGATAGAGGGTGGTCTTGGCCGAACAAAGCATCAGGTGGCTTCTCTCAGAGAACAGCTTGACCAGAGGCTCAGACCTCAGAAGGCATGTGAGGTGGGGGTGGAATTGACAGCCTGAGCTTTGAGAGCTCAAAGCATCATTTTCTCCCCCTCAGAGCTCCATCAGGTGATGGTTCATCCCAGGAGAGACTCATGTTCTCATCACACTCAAGAGCTGTGCCTTTGTTCTCAGAGCCAGAAGAATCAGCCTGCAATTTCTGCCACCTCCGTCCACTGATTGACCCACATTTCCAGCTTGCTAGCACACCACACTTCAAACACAGTTTTCCCGGACTTGCCGCAGGCTTTTCCTCCTGATAAAATTCAAAAATAAGAGAAAGAAAGAAAAAGGGGTATCAGAGAAACACCGATAAGAATGTGGTAGATACTTGGGAAGTGAGGTGATAGATAGATAGATAGATAGATAGATAGATAGATAGATAGATAGATAGAGATAGAGAGGCATCCTTGCAGGATAAAAGAGGGAGCTGAAGAGACATCTCAGTTGGCAGTGTTTACCATGCAAGCATGAGGACCTGAATCCAATCTCCAGAACCCATGTTTTGTTTTGTTTCATTTTAAAGTTCTCTCTCTCTCTCTCTCTCTCTCTCTCTCTCTCTCTCTCTCTCTCTCTCTCTCTCTCTCTCTGTGTGTGTGTGTGTGTGTGTGTGTGTGTGTGTGTGTGTGTGTGTGGTGTGGTGTGTTAGTGATCTCAATGCTGGAGAGCTAGAGAGATGGGGAGACATTGAGTCCTTGTGTCCCTGTGGCACATGAGCAGCCAGCCCTGCCTACTTGGCAAGTTCTAGACCAGTGAAAGAACTACTTCAAAAAGAGATTGGATGGCACCTGAGCAAGCCCCTCTGCTCCCACCATGAACCCTCCTCCCACATATGCCAAAGAAGAGAAGCCAACTCAACTGTTTCATAGTGGCCACTAAGGATTCTGGTTCATCTTTATCACAGAGCTCCAGCAGCTTTGTGTCCTGTGTGAACAAGTCACCCATCAATCAGTTGCCTTAACCCAACTAACCTTCCTGTGAATTCTGCTAGTGAACAGTACATAGCATTAACAAGACAGACTTAGTTTCCTGCTCGAAGGAGTCCTTTTTGCTCCCACACCATGAATCTCCGAGCATTAAGGCCAAGTTTAGTCAACTGATGGGGAACAGAACACACAATAAGCTACAGAAGATGTGGCTGTGGATCTGCACCATCAGCCTGAAGACTGGCTAGTTGGCCAGGGCCTTGGGTAAGAGGCTGTTGAGTTTGAAGGGACAAAATTAAATCAGCAGTGTCTCTGAATTCTAGACTATCGGTCTGCCCTATCGAAATGGATGGCATAATTCTCTTGAAATTGAATCTGTCTCCTCCCCTGGGCGCAGTGCTAACATACCTTGTGAGGCCCTACTCCAGGGACTCGCTGCTATCAATTAAAGAAAACAGCCCAAGGCTGCTCCATGATCAGTTTAGTATCAGCTAAAGAATTTGTCACTGGTGGGTGCTGTCAGGCAAGCTGGACAGGCAGACACTTAAACAAGGGTGAGAGCCTGAGGCTGGGGTAGGGGCAGGACCATGCAGAAAGGTCCTTGAGCCTCTGGTTTATGGCAAGATTTTTGGGTGAGCTAAGCAGTATTATAAGAGGGACCCAGCCAGGGTCACTTTTGACTCTGACTGTGCTTGGCTCTTCCCTACCATGGGGTTGACAGATGCCACTCACCCAAAAGCCCTTTGTATACTTCTGTATTTATAAGTCCAGTGTAAACTGAAGTTCCCGGAGAGAAAATACCGCACCAGTGTGGATCATTCTACAGAGTTGAATGGATGGTTAGAACTTCTGTCGATTGTGGAGAGCTAGATTGGCATGAACTGGGAACCTATCTTAAGCTATCTTAGCCCCCAAACAGCTACTCGTTGCCTACCTTGTGACAATTAGAGAAATCCTTTGGGAATGTACACAACTAGCTTCTACCAACTCAAAAGTTGAGAATGTCATGGGAGAGCATCGGGGGCCCACAGCTGAGGCATCTCCACTTTGCTATAATCTGCCTAGCTGGTGCTTCCTCCAATGTATTTGAAAAGCACTTTGATTTATGAGTTTCTTTGTTCTGCTACTATATAAAAAAATCTTTATGAAATTGTTACCATGTTGTAACATAGTATTTGGAGATAAACAGAGTATGTCTTCCAGGGCCATAGCCACTTGTATTGGCTCCAGAATAAATTGTCTCCTATTCCCTTTGAAGTGAGAGCTGTGTTTTTATGTCGACACTGCCTACGTTGTGTCGAAGCCCTGCACAATCAGAGGCCTGCAGAGAGACAGAACTGAGCATGGAACTCAAAAGGGAGCAGTGTCAGGAGAAAAGTACCCAGGAGGCACAGGCGGGAAGCAGCCCTGCTCTTTGCCTAGCTGCATGAAGGTGATCTACTTTGAACCTAAGCTCTTCTTCTATGGAAGAGAGGGGCTGTGATCATGTAGACTGAGGAGCCTGTCATCCTTTGACTAAAGGTTTCTGCATATCAGCCTGAGCCCTTGAACTCCGATGCCTCCTGGTACCTGAATGCCAAGTAAAGCATTGACGCTTACAGGTCGGTAACATGTGGGAGGTGGAGGAACCGTATCAGCAGATCAACAGAAAGGTTGGAGCCTCCAAAGGGCTCTGCAGGTCTCATCTGTGGGGATGGCTTCAGGAAAGAGAGGAGAAGTGGGGTCTCATGCTGTGCCTGGCATGTGTCACCTTTGTGGAAGGGACAAGCAACCCAGGACAATACAGTTGCCACTGTACTTCTTGTGTGCTCTTTGGTCCTCATGGCTCCCTGCTTCCTACCCAAATGTTCTGCGTCCTCTTGGGAGACAAGGAGGTAAGCTGTATGTTGAGGACCCCTTCCCTAGAACCTCAGTCTACTCCGGGAGCTTCCCATGGTGACTCCTGCCTGGCGTAGCTTGCCCTTCCCTTTGGTAAATAGCAGAGGTTTACCGCAGGCAGGCACAGGTAATCCACGGGCTCAAGGCCCGTCAATCTCAAGACTTCACTGTGATGTGTAGATACCTTTTCACAGCAGCCGTGGTGCTGAGCAGGGAGCTGGGGCTTATCTGAGAGTGATGAGAGATGCATCCTCACCAAGTATTTTGGCAGACCAAGGGAGAAGAAGCCTAATCCAAGTTGTCTCTCAGAGGCAAGAGGGAAAAGAAACAATTCCCCTTTCCTTGGCTCGTGAAGGGAACTGTCTTCAGCCCCAGTCAAATAGAATCCTGGGTGTCTCCCTCTCCAGTCTGAGAATCCTGGCCACTAGTGGATCCATGACCAGAGCTTCATAGGTTCTGAGAAGCGCCCTTGGCACAGACTGCAGAACCCCAGGTCCCAGGGGCCACTGCCTGGAGGGCCAGCTGACCTTGACTTGACACCCTTCCACAAGCAGAGCTGGGGGCTGGTGTTTACTTTCTTCTTCCCTGCTTAGTCCTTGGATTCTGGGGAGGGAGGATGAGTGTCCCTCAAGCTGTCCAGGCTGTTCTCAATGGCCCTTCAGAGAAGAGTCTGGCAAGACAATCAAACACAGAGGAACGTTGATTGGATTGCGATTCAAAAAATAATAATACTAATATCTGCAATCAGCAATTTGAGAACAACTAGGAACATTGGGGTGTATAGCTGGCCCTTGATGATACTGGAGAATTGGAGTTAATTTTCTTTTTCTCTTCTTTCTTCAGCCAGTGAGGACACATGCAAGCCGCAGCACGTGTACAGAGGTCAGAGGACAACTTTGTGTGTCTGTTCTCACCTTCTGCTTTGTTTGAGGTGGGGTCTCTTCTTCACAGCTGCATACATCAGACAAAATGGCCCTCCAGCTTCCTAAGATTCTCTTGTCTCCACCTCCCATCTCATCATGGGAGTGCTGGAATTACAGATGTGCTCCCCGATGTCCAGCTTTTCGTGGTTTCTGAGGGTCTGAACCAAGTTCAGGTTCTCATGCTTATAGGACAAGTGCTTACCCACCGAGTCATCCACCTCGCCCTGGAGTTCATTTTAGGGGTGTCCTGATATCACTGTGGTTACAGGACAGAATAACTTGAGACAATGGCAACTTCATTTCAGAGGGTTCAATGCCCCCCCCCCCCCCACCTCTCTCTCTCTCTCTCTCTCTCTCTCTCTCTCTCTCTCTCTCTCTCACACACACACACACACACACACACACACACACACACACACACACACATCACTAGGGACGTAGGATGGACACTGTCACTCTTTGAGCTTGTGTTACTACAGTTGCGAGTTGTCCATTAGCAATACCAGAGTCCCTACTTACAATAGCAGAAGTCTTGAGGACGCATGACTAACTGACACTCCTAGAAACTACCAGAAGAATGAACAAGCCGTCAACGGGAGGCAAGAAGCCACCTCCATATGCATTGGCACTGGCCTGTCACAGAGAAGTTCATGAAAGATCCACAATCCTTTCCTCCACAAGGGATTGCATCCCCGCCCAGCTTGGCCTTACCGCCATGGGTGTTCACTTATCTCCTGGGTTGTTTAGCGTGTTAGACACCTACAAGAGTGGCATCTGGCTCTTCAACCAGGATGCTCGCCTGCAATCACAGGGAAGTTTAACCAAGAGGCTGTAGAGGAATATATTGGTAGACAGTGAGTAGCTGCATGCATACAAAACTATATGGCCCAGAGCTCACCACTGCCTTTGTGCCCCACTCGGTGTACTAACTGCAAAGTCGCTATGTCCTCCTGGAAGCCTTCTTGCCTCTCAAGCTGCGTTATTCATAAAGGAAGACCTATTGGCCATTAGGAGGATGAAGTCCTAAGATGTATTATGCTGAAGGACACTGGTATCTCTGCCCATAGAGATGCAGCAAGATGAATGGGTGGCAGGAATGTCACCATTACAGTAAAAGCTAGTTTATCCGACAGGCAATCACTCAGAAGTCTCGGGCAGATGAGGGCTGCTATTCTAAATGATAGGCTAAGGTCTCAGAGCCTCCACAGAACGACTCCGTTTATGCTGGAGAGAGTTTAATGGCTGGCTAGGTTGGAGGGCCATGCAGTGGGCACTGCAGACTGCATAGGGGACTCAGGAGCAGGGTCTAGAGACTGCTCTAGCCTCTTCTAGACTAGCCGAGCTGATCTTTTTTGTCTTGTCTACTTCGAGGGAATCTTCCATTCCATCCAACCAAGCAGCAGGACTAAGGGTAAGCAAACAAAAATCTCCCGACCTCCCTGTTTATCGCTAAGCTGCTCAGTAATTCACCTAGCTGTACAGGACGATGCTTCGAACATACCAGCAATGGGGCAGGTTTATCGAGAGGAACGAATGTGGGATGACTGGCATCCTTGAGAGCTGTCTTAGGAAGCTTTTTTTTTTTTAGGGCTTTCTCCTCTTCACCTCTTGATCCCCTGTAAGTTCCGAACTCTCTAACATCAAAAGTTGCTTCAAAAAGAACAGGCCACCTCATGTGTGACCTTGGAGGACGGTTTTACATTTCACCACCTTTGGTCAACACACCGTTGAGAGAGAACTTTCAAGGTATCTGTTGGTTTTGGCAGTCCCTGACTGTAGGGCAGTAAGATGGGAGTCAGGTAGCAAAAACAAAGAGCCCATCTGCTAGAAGAAGTCTCCTGTCTTGAAAGGAGCCTCCATTGCAGCTCCAATGACCAAATTCAGACCAAGAATTTCATGAGTTCCAAGAAATGGTGGCTTCCCTGCAGGGAGAGAGATGCAGAGAGCCAGAGAGAGGTTCTTCAGGCTGGTGGAAGCTACACAGGCCAGGGCCTTGTGTGTAGGCTTAGCGAGCTGTGGCTTTCAGGTGCCGAAGTTCCCCCTTGTTAGAACAGCTCTTGAATTCTAGACAATTCCACACAACCCAGTAACCACCACCATAGCTAACGTCAGTGGTGGTGGGGACAGAGACACAGCTCCCCATGATTTCCTACAGCCTGAAGGGGAGTTCCCCGAATTTTTTAGGCACCTTGACTCAAATAAAACCAGACCCTCAACTTACACACACACACACACACACACACACACACACACATACAAAAGAAAGATTAGGACTAGGCAATGTTAAGCAAAGATGACATTTATTAAGGATATTTTAATACAGATGTTTTTTGTCTGGGGTTCTGCTGTTGTTTAGGGTTTGTGCATGTGTTGTTTTTGTTTTGTTTTGTTTGTTTGTTTTGAAATAGGCATAACTATGTAGCCCTGGTTATCCTGGAACTCTCAGAGATCTGCTTGCCTCTGCCTTCCCAGTGCTGGGATTGAAGGCGTGACCTACCACACCCAGCCCTTAGTATAGATTCTAAACATAAGAATTAAGAGAAAGGCACTGGGAAAGAACGTGAGAGCCACTTGAGTGCTTGAGTGTGGACCTCTCTGAGAAAGTCACACTTCATGGTCCTTACAGTATTCATACATGGGACTTTGCTGGGCCTCAAAGCTATTCTCTCTCAAAGGGTGGCTGAAAAACCTAAATGAGATTGCAGGGTGGTCCTTGAGGAGGCCAGTCAAGATTGCAACTGATAAGGTCTAGATCACAGGATGCAAGAAGGTAAGAGATCTGCCCTGTACACAAAGTTAACAATTTTGTTTGAGATTCCCAGAAGACATCTGGGGGGAGAAGGGGACACCCGCACAAGGTCCTATACATTCAGGCTTTAGTCTGGGTCACTGCAGTTTCAGCATATCTGTATGCGGAAGGAATGTCGTCTCTGTACTGACAACCCACACAGTGGTTGTTATTTATGCTGGACTCTGGCCTCTCAGCTGGTAAGAACTTTGAGCCAGTGGGGGCTCCTTCCCCCCTCCTCCATCCCCAGCATCTTCCCTATCTTTTTATCCTGCCTCAATCAGATATGGATGCCTTCCATCTTGGACCAGAGTTTCCTGGCCCTTTGAAACCAACCCCGCCTCGCCCCCCCAGTAATTCTTCGCTCTGATTTCTTGCCTACAATCACAATAATGGCATTCACAGTGTGGCTACTGCTGCACATGTTTATAGATCACTCACTACATTTTTATTGCTGAGTAATATTCCATGGTATAACTATACTAATATATATTTCTTTTTAAGGAACTGCCAACTCCATTTCAAGGTAGTTCTAACATTTTGCATTCCTACCAGCAAGGAGAGAGAACTCTTGTTACTCTGTGTTCTTCCCAAACCTGAGATTACCAGTGTTTGCTTTTGTTGTGCTGTATTTTCATTTTAGCCATTTTTCCTACATGTCATTGTGTATTTCCTGGGTCAGCGAGATGACCCTGTGAGTAAAGGCATTTGCCTTGCCGTGTAAGCCTGACCCCCTGAATTCCAGTCCCACAGACAAAGACAACCAATTCCAGAAAGTTACCCGCTGAGCTGCACCCCTCCACCCCTCCACACCATGCACACACCTCACACACAATAGCAATAATAAGTGAAATTAAAAGAAATCAAATAAACACTTTAATTTGCACTTCCCTGATGACTAATGATGTAAATAGCTTTCAAAATACTCTGGTTGCCTTGTAATCTCTATTATTGTCTATTTAAATCTTTTGTTTCATTTTTAAAGCTAAGCTGATTTTAGTGAGCTTGCAGAGATTTGGACGTTTTTCTTTTGGGGGGCAGGGCCTCACTATGTAACATGACTGGCTTCAAACTATAATCCTCTTGCCTCAGCTTCCTTAATGCTGGGAATACAGGCTGTGACGGTGCATATTCTGGATATAAGTCCTTTACCAGACATGTGTTTTGAAAATACTTTCTCCTTGCCTGTGGCTTGCCTTTCCCTGAGCTCAACGGTGGCTTTTTTTTTTTTTTTTTTTTTTTTTTTTTTTTTTTTTTTTTTTTTT
>CABHPR010140474.1:0-37295 GCA_902168415.1 Peromyscus melanophrys | reverse complement strand
TCTCTCTCTCTCTCTCTCTCTCTCTCTCTCTCTCTCTCAACAAAGCCCTTTTCCTGTCATGAATAAATTGCAAATATTCTTGTGAATTTTCTAAGATTGTTAATTAAAATCCACTTGATTTAAGTGGCTTCTCCCATTTTGCTCTCATGAACCATAAATTATGGAGGAGGTCAAAGAATGAAAGGCAATTTGACATGGAGGGGTTGATTTATCGCTTCAGAAAGAGTTTTATACCAGATGTGGCAGGAGCCGTAAATTAAATGCTAAATGTTATGTAGTATTATGCTTTCAGGAATATAAATTGTCTAAAATGCTATGCAGGTGGAATGATAAAGTATGAATCTACTCTCCTGGCAATTTAAAAAGGCCTTTAAAGCTGTCAGAAAGAAAATAAGCAGAAAAACAATCAAGAGGGGCCCCTCTGATGCCTCTGACAGCACGCCACTGACTTGGAGACTAAACCTCTCCTGTAATATTCTGGGTGGTGGTGTGTGGTGTGTGGCGGCGTGAGTGGGAATAACAGATAAAACAATTCTTTCATCTGGAAAACAGAAAATGTGAAGGGAAGAGAAGCATCCCGGAGCTCTGCTCTTGTGACACAGAGACACACATTCAAATTGTTACTTCTCATCTAGCCCTCTACAGACGACCCTGATTTGATTTATCAACTCTTACTTGAAAGCCAGTCTGGAAAGGACAGAAGTTGCTTAACTATACCGCGGCCGTAGTTGCTGCGTCTAAAATAATTGAAGATACAGACACCGGACACATTTCAGGTGGATGAAAACCCAGAGCTGGAAATGAGAATGGTGCAAAGTTTCACTAGGGGGCAGAAGCTGTTAGCGGAAGAACACCTCGCGTACAAGGCCACATGCTCCTATAGCGGAATGGTGGTGATGAAGGCAACGGCCAACAGCTAAAGTCTTCGATTACAGTTCTTGGAACAGCTGTGAAAAGGATAATTGGAGAGACTCCTCTGTACCTTTTCTTGTTCCTCCCCCACTCACCCCATTCCCCTGCCCTAGCTCTCTTCTTCTCTGATGGCTAACACTGATTCTGCACTTGACAGAATCTAGAATCAACTAGGAAACAAAGCTCTTGTGAGGGAGATCTTAGAGTTTAGCCTGGGTTAATTGAGAAGGAGAGACCAATCCTAACCATGGGTTGAACCATGCTCTAGGCTGAACAAGCATCCGGTCAGCACCCATCTATCTCTCTTCCCTTCCTGACTCTGGGAGTGAGGTGTTAAGCCATCTCATTCTCTTGCCACGGTGACACCAAGCCATGCTGAACGGTACCCATAGTGAACCAAAACAAACCCCTCCGTCCTTAAGTTGCTTTCATCAAGACATTTGTCATAGAAACAAAAAGAGTAACTGACCCCACCTCCCTGTGCAGGATCCAGAAACCATCTCATTCATCCCTCCTGGAACAAAGACATGACTCTTTAGCCTGTATCTACCAGACTGCAAAATCACCTCCCTGCCCACATGCAACGAAGCACACATGTGGAAAGTCAGTAGATAAGCACCCTGGCATCCAGGTGAAAGGTCAGCCCCATTGACAGAAGCTCCACGGGGCTCCCATGTGCATGTTCTCACAACTGCCTCATGAGGCATCTGTGCAAGCAGAGAAACAAATACATCTATTTCCCTCGGGTTCTTGGAATGTTCTTCATCATAGGCCTCGCTGAGCATGTTTGCTGCATGTACCTTGCTGGGTGCTGACTTGAGAGACATGAGTCAGCTGTGGGTCACACAAGAGGAACAATGTCACCTAGACTGAGAGGATGTGTGCCAAGGAGCTCTCTGATGAACATATAGTACGCTGAAAAAGGTTACTGGATTTGTCAAATTAAGAAAACCTAGTCAAATTTGAATTTCAGATAAGCAACAGATAATTTCTTCAAATAACTATGCCCAAATGCAATCCTGGGAATGCATTTACATTAAACAAGATTTTGGGGTGTGTGTGTCTGTGTGTGTGTGTCTGTGTGTCTGTGTGTGTGTGTGTGTGTGTGTGTGTGTGTGTGTGTGTTTTATATATAAAGCATTCACTTTTAAAAATAAACTATTAAATTGTTTATCCAAATACATATTCAACCAGGGTATTCTATATTTCTCCTGCCGATTCTAGATTCCAGGCAATAATAGTTCACATAAGGTGATCACTCATTTAAATTAGAAATTGTTGTCAGCTTCTCAACAAAGAAAATCTCCATCCACAGTCACCACTGAGCCATCATCCTAGTGCCAGGCTTCAGTTCTGCAGAGGACAGCAACTCTAGCCACCCTGCCGCCGCCACCAAGTCAGCAGGATTTCAGCTTAGCTAAAGCCTGAGGAAACGGTCATGGAGTTAACATAGTCTTCAAACAAAACGACTTAAAGCATACGACTTCTCTTGATATGGTCATCAAGCCCTCCGTCCCTGGAACAGTGTGACAATAAATGAACAAACATAAAAGACAAGACTAGGCAGGGCCAGAGACAGTCTGTGCCCTCGTGTCTCTCAGCATCCCTGCAAAGGTCATTGCACTGAGCACATTTCTCTTCACTGTGTCCAAATAACTAACAGGGAAAAATTAAGGGAAGGAAGGAGAGCTTGTTTGAGTTCATGGTATCAGAGCATTCACTTGAGAGGACATCACAATGAGGGCAGAGGGTGGCAGAGTACTTCTTCACCTCAAGAAGCTTGAGTGAGACCAGAAGAGGTCAGTGTACTATTTTGCTTCCTATTGCTGGGGTAAAGCTATTACCAAAACCAGCTTTGAGAAGGAAAGAGTTTATTTAGCTCATGGTTTATAGTCCATCAGACTCAAGGCAGGAACCTGGAGGCAGAGCCTGAAGTGGAGACCACAGAGAAATGCTGCTTATTAGTTTGCTCCCTGTGGCTTGATCAGCCTGCTTGGTTATACCACCACAGTGGGCTAAGCTTTCCTATATAAATAAATCATCAATCAAGAAGATGTCCCCACAAATTTGCCCATAGGACAATCTGATAGTGAGGTTCCTTCTTCCCTAACTAGGTTTGTGTCAAATTGACAAGCACTAACCAGCACAGCCAGGGACACATTACACTGACAGACACTTTCTGGTGACCTACTTCCTACTCACCCTCTAAAGTTTCCAGAACTTTCCCCAAACAGCACCACCATCCAGAGGCCAAATGTTCAACACACGAGCCTATTGTGCATATTTCATACCAAACTATAGTAGGTATTATGACAGGCTATGTCTGACTTATGACTTTCTTTTGAATTCTGAAAATAAATGAAGTGGAATTATCCTATACTGTATAAATATACTACTATTTCACTAATACCCAAGAAGCCCCATAAGGACTGAAGAATTGCCACCAAAGAATTTCACAAAATATTTTGGTATAAACTAGTAAGGAAAAAAACTAACTTCCACTTGCAAACATGTAACTTCATTCCTCAAAATTTTTAACATAGACCTTCCAAGAGACCTAGAGATTCTATTCCAATGATCTATTAAAACAAGGCACAGCATGGCACAGTGGTGAAGTCTGTGATTTCAGCACTTAGAGGCAAGAAGGATTGGAGTGAGTCTGTGGCCATCCAGGACTACATAACGAGTCTCTATCTAAAATAAATTGTAGCTAGAGTTTTCCTGGTCCTGCCTGGCCCACAGTCAGGACAAATCTCTCTCACCTACCAGTCTCACAGCTGCTTAGACCCAACCGAGTAAACACACAGAGACTTATATTGCTTACAAACTGTATGGCTGCAGCAGGCTTCTTGTTATCTAGTTCTTATATCTTAAATTAACCCATATCTATTAGTCTATAAGTTGACACGTGGCTTGTGGCTTACCGGTACCTTACATCTCGCTTTCCATGCGGCAGCTGGCAGTGTCTCTCTGCCTCAGCCTTCCACTTCCCAGAAATCTCCTATCTCCTTGTCCCACCTATACTTCCTACCTGGCTACTGACCAATCAGTATTTTATTTATTAACCAATCAGAGCAACACATTTAACATACAGAACATCCCACAGCAATAAATAAATAAAAATGTTTAAAATGCAGAAAGAAGATGATAGATCCCAGGTGTTTTTATTTGTTCTGTATTTTTATGTGGTAGCAGAGCTCAAACCCAGAGTCTCAGACACAGGCAAGCATTCTGCCACTGAGTTGTGTTCCTGGTTCTGGCTGTATGTATTTTCATACCACCATTCAAAAGGTAGAAACAACCTAAGTGAAATAAAATTAAATGTGGTATGCCCAAACAACATAATGTGATTTAGTCACACAAAGGAATGTAAATTTGATATACATATATGCTACAGTATGGCTATGCCTTGAAAATATTAAGCAAAGTAAAAACAGCCAGACATGGAAAGATGCACATGAGGATTCTGGCATAAGAAAGCTCATAGATAGAGAGGACAGAGGTTCCCAGGGTTTGGGAGAGTGCAGATGCCGTCTTGTCTGGAATGATGGAAAGATTCTAGAGGTAGGTGGTGATGGTAGTTAAAATATATACAATAATATAACCATACTCGGTGTCTTTTAGAAAAGAAATGTTTTGCTCCCTAACTTCTAAAATTTCCCCTCTTTCCCACATGTAGCAGGAATCTTAAAAGTTCTTATTAATAAAATCAAACCTGAGGCCAGTTATTGGAGTGAATGCTGGAAAATCAGAGAAGCAGAACAAGCCATAGCTTCCTCACCTCACCAGTTCCTTTGCTGATCCTGTTTCCTTTGACTGGAAGCCTCTGTGTCCTCATCCAGAATGGGTCTCAGCTGAACTGTGCTACTCAAAGCCTAAAAGCTTAACCAGCCAAATGCTTCTAGTTTCTGGTCTTCACACCTTATATATCTTTCTCTTTCTGCCATCACTCCCTGGGATTAAAGGCTCGCTTTCTGGAATTAAAGGCGTGTGTCACCATGCCTGGCTGTTTCCAATGTGGCCTTGAACTCACAGAGATCCAGAGGGATTTCTACCTCTGAAATGTTAGGATTAAAGGTGTGAGTGCTACCATTTTCTAGCCTTTGTATCTAGTGGCTGTTCTGTCTCTGACCTCAGATAAGTTTATTAGGGTGCACAATATTTTGGGGAACACAATACCACCACACCCACACCAGGTGTCACACCCATATCTGACTGCCACCACAATGACATGGTCTCCCTATCGACAATCACACAAGGAGAGACAGCTTTGATACAGCTAGAAGATACATATCACACACACACACACACACACACACACACACACACACACACACACACACACACCCCAAACCCACTGACAATCAGAAGGACAGACCCCCAAGGCTGCACTGGCCTTTGTTCTGGGAGCTCTGAATGCCATGGTAGTAGAGTGTAAGTGAGCTGTTCTGTCTGTGACTCCTGGAACCCTTGACCTTGACAGCATCTCATGCTCTTGGTTACATGTGCTAAGCTCCATTCTCCATGGTGACACATCACAGGGAGGACTAATGTCACTTTCTGACAAACTGCTCTGATCTGCTTTCTCTCAAAGCACTCTCAAAGCATTAAGAAGGATGGTGAGTTTTTCCTTCCTTCCTTTCAGAATTACTGTTTCTGCATTTGCTTCCAGCCTCTGAATTACCTCTCCTAAGAGGACATCCTGGATCCTTCTGAATAGAATTAGTGCTCAAGATCCATCTTTTGTATGAAAATGATCATTTTGTGAGGGTCACTTATAAAATCAATTACACAGGGCTGACAAGATACTAGACTTTTTTTCTCATTTCTTTTTCCAGATACATGTTTTGCTAGGGTGTGTTTAACTGTTAGTCACAAAGAGTGTTTTCCATATTTCCCTTATATCTCAAAGATTTTCCCTATCTTCCTATCCTGCCTCATTTTCTCCCTCTGAGATTTGATCCTTAAATCTTAATGGTTGCTAAGCAGAACATCTGGCTTCTAGTAGCTTCTCCCATGCAGAATGGAGTGTTGACCATACCTACCCAGGGATCAAGGGTCTCAGCCTATCTAAGCAGGTGAAGGGTGCATTCGAAGCTGGAGCTTGGAGACCAAGGGCCATCATTTGAAAGGAAGGCCTGAAAAAGAGTATGTAATTACTTGAGACATGAAACCATATAAACCATAAAGCATGAAGTAGATTATCTTATCGTGGGTAGGATTGTCACCAAAAATCCTCACCACGGTGTGCCTGCTAACCCTGACTTCAGTAAATCATTAATGCTTAAGGCAAAATTTTCCTGACTGCGTCTGAGACTGTAAGTCTTTGCAGGCTGACAACACATGGGCTCAGTTGTTCTATCTACAGAGCACGGTCATCGGTTCTGCTTGTGTTCCTGTTGGACGAGGAAGTCATCTGGTCTTGTCAGATAGCTGTCACCATCTTACCTTTTGAGCTTAGGACTGAGCAGAGAGAACATGTCAACAGCTACATCCTGGTAAGCAGGAAGAAATCTGAGTGTGTATCACCTTACTCTTGTCAAAAAATAAAGGAAAATTGTCGGAACTGCTAATTGGTTTAGATATGGGACCTTCTTTTAAAAAGAACTTTACCTCTGTCCATGGTTTGCAGATAAAAATGGTCTTGTAATTAGGGTGCATGAATAAGGTTTATCCCTCGCTAGCTTCTTGAGTTCTTTTAGTGAGGGTAGGGAAGGCCCTCAGCACACATCAGAAAATACAAATGCTTCTGACAGTCCTTTAGTAAAATCTAAATCGCCATCTTGCTCTCAGAATATGCCTGTCCTTTGCACTAGGTTAGGGAAAGACTTGGGTTTAGTTTCACATCCTGGGTTATTGTGGGGAAAGGCCACACAGGCCCTTAAGACTTTTGGATTATAGACTTGATAGTCTTTTTTAAAAGTATGTCTTCCCAGCTGTCATGAGTCATGAAGTCCCTTATTATACTTTTTATCGGTTTCAGAGAAGAGTGTCTTATGGACCATGTTAGTCACATCCTTGTTGAATGACCCATTTCTTTTCTGTTCCTGTCTAAGACGAGCTTACACTTAATTTTGGAAACAAGGTTTCAGAGCCATGTCTGTAGCCTCAGAACATCACTGCAAGCTGCTACAGTCTGTAAGCATCCTGTCCGTCTTAGCTAGACTCTTTTCTTAATCAGAACTTTCCAAGACTGAAATCGACAGCAAGAAGAACCTTTTTATTGGGGAGGAGACTGGGGACATTCCCGTCAACACTGGTTTCTACACATATTTGTTTATTAGAAAGAGGTTCTAGAGTATCCATTAAGAAAGAGAACAAAGCCCCCACATTTTGGAGGCGACTTTCTTTCCTGTCAGTCATGAATCACCAGAGGTGCCTGGCGGTCACTTGAGTGGGGCTTCGCTGGGGGCCCTCTGGCACCTCCATGTCTCAAGGGCAGCCATCCCTGGGGTCCCAGAAGGTTCATCCCCCTTCAGAGGATGAGACATCATTGCTTCCAGTGTTTGCCCTCTTTGCAGTGGGGCAAAGCTCTAGCCTCTAGGGCCTGTTACAGACAGTTCTTTATCCAGGCCCTAAGCTTCCCACAACAGTAGCATATGTTTGCCCTGTAAAACGTCTTTTCAACCTGGGCTCTCTACAGAGGCAGCAGGTTATCATCTGCCTGAGGAAATGTACCTTTCCTGGATTAGTCCCCTGAAATATCAGCAACAAGGGGACAGGGATACTGCTCCACATTGCCACTCTCCCTAGCCTGAAGGAGTTCCCTAGACTTGGATCCCAACTCAAGCTAACCCAGGATCCATGGCTTTGACACTAAACTTGTGTTCACAGAGCATGGTCAGTTGTACTTGGCTCTAGAAAAACCAAAGCTGTTTATTATCCCTTTCAAGGTGAGAACTGTATTTCACTGTTGACATATGAACCTGAATAAAGTATCCAGTGGGGTTGATAGCAGGGTTGCAAGGGAGTATAGATGGTGAATATGTGTGTTCAGGCTGGTTTTTCTGTAAACATCCAATGCAACTTCCTGTCACTTCTTATCTGTGAGGAAGATCTAGTTATATTGAAGCAGAATAGAAAGGGAAGTAATATCAAGGGACCTGATAAGAAAGAGAAGCCCCCCTCCCCTGGGGGAATACTTTCCAGCAGCTGAGGGGGAATTTCAGCACAGTCAATGTCTAGTCAAGGCCCTTTCTTTCCCAGTCATAAACCTGTTGTTTTCTAGAAAGTTCGCCAGAAATCCCATTTAGGAGAAAGGACAAGCACTAACTCCTTGTGCAGCCATGGTAGCGTCTGCTTTTACCTTACTGGATTATAACTCCATCTAAGGTGCTTCCAGAGACACCTTACGTATCTCTTTTATCAGGAGAGAAAGAAAAGCTAAAAATAGTTTCTTAGTGACCTTGTGAGATTTAACCTGCAAGCCACTGAAAAATGGCTAGTGATAAGACGGGTAATTGTTTACTCTCCCACAAGGACTCCATACCCAAACTCGGGTATGTCTTACTTTCCTCAGCAGTAAGTTTTTCTTAGAAGCACATAACTGCATTTGCGTGGGTCTTACCTTCCTCTGAGTGGTTCTCCTTTTCTTAACCCAAATGCTTAAACCTATGGTAAAATATCTTTAATGAAATCACCAATTCTGCTTTGCTATAAACTGGCTAGACTGGAAATGCTTTTGAGTGTCAAAGCAACAGCAAGTTGACTAATACAACTGATGAAAACATCAGTTAGGTGGGGTCCAGAAAAGTGGAGAAATCTTACATTATAGGCCTCAGGTGCCATCTGTCTTCATAATTGGTATTTTGGTTGTTGGGAAGCAATGTTCTGTTTGTACATTCCAAAAGATTCACCTAATAGTCACAAGGATGTCAGGTCACACACAGAGGTAGGCAATAAATGGCTACTAAGGGAGCTAAAGACAGCCCAAGATAACATGGCTCTGGACTAGTGACATTCCGAACTTTCTACAATCACTGGAGTCCTAGACAACCTGTGACCAGACAGATATGTCTTCTTTCCAGAAATTGTCATCACACACACACACACACACACACACACACATGCAGACACTTTAAATGTTATATATAGTTATAACAAGCTGTGTTTTTGTAATGTAGAAACGTGTCATGAGAATTTTAGTTGAAGAGACTGAACACACACTTAACTCTTCTTCCAGACATGTTTTACTTAAGCAATAATAAAGAGAATAAACAAAAGAAAGTAGGAACAAAATTCTGAGCACAAAGTAGAAGGGTGAAGCTTCCCCATTCATTAGATCTAAGAAAAACTGATTGGGAGACTGAATCACTGTAGCTATCACAGACCTCCCAATACCAGGAGCATGTAGAGGAGATGCCAATTATATGAAGTTCATCCACTTGATGATACACAATCTATCTTTATAACTTGATGCTGTACTCTAGAGACCAATTCTAAACTAGCAGGGAGAATAGATGAGAGACAACCTGACTGCAGCCCAGATTTTTTTAAACAAAATGGAAGTAGTGCCACCAGACCACTCCAGCAACAGGAACAAGCATGAGGCTGAACCAGGACAGCTGGAAACCAGTTGAGTGGCCCTGCTTCTCGCCCCTCATCTGCTAGAAACCAGGAGACAGTGTCTTAGCTGGGCTTTCCACTGCTGTGAAGAGACAGTGTGACCACACCAGCTCTGATAAAGGAAAACATTTAATTGGAGTAGCTCGCTTACAGTTCAGAAGCTTAGTCCATTATCATCATGGTGGGACATGGAAACATGGAGACAGGCAAGGTACTGAAGAAGGAGCTGAGAGTTCTTACATCTTGACCCACAGGCAACAGGAAGTGGTCTGTCCCACACCGGGCATAGCTTGAGCATATATGAGACCTCAAAACCCACCCCCACAGTGACACACTTCCTGCAACAAGGCCACACCCACTCCAACAAGACCACACCCACTCCAACAAGACCACACCTACTCCAACAAGACCACACCTACTCCAACAAGACCACACCTACTCCAACAAGGCCACACCTCCTAATAGTGCCACTGTCTATGGGCCAAGCATTTATATACATGAGTCTATGGGGGCCATGCCTATCCAAACCACCACAGACAGGTTCTCTGGAAAGATGGAACACTGGTCCTCTAAACTCGTAGCTGAGAATAGGAAAAAAACACTTCTTGTTTGGAATGTTGTGAATGAGTACAATGTGGGTGTGAATAAGTATACTGCAGGAATTCCGTCATGTTTTCCACTGTCTCTCTCTGACCACTGGTACTCATGCCTGTGGAGTTGTCTTAGTTAGTTTTCTGTTACTATAATAAAATACTATGACCAGTTCAACTTACATTTTAAAAAAAGTTTATTTGGGTTTATTGTTCAAGAGGGATAAAAGTCCATCATGGTGGGGAAGCATGGTGGCCAGAGCAGAGGCTGCAAGTTCACAACCTCTGCAAGCATAAATCTGAGAGATTAAATTGGGAGTAGATGAGGCTTTTTAGTCTGAAAGCCGCCCTAGTAACATACTTCCTCCAGTGAGGTTGTACCTCCTAATTTTTCCCAAACAGCACTACCAACTGGGGACCAAGTGTTCGAATGCCTGAGACTGTGGAGGATATTTCTCATTCAAACCACCACACATGTATAGGTTGGAAGGGTATCCTTTCAAAAATCTCAGTGTTCAAAAAGGAAGTTTTTAATCGAGTAGCACGAGGGATCTAAAAGATTGACCAGACAAGTCACTCTACAAAGACCACAATCAACAAGCCCCACCTGTGTGCACAAGCTGCCATAGTCTTGTTTTCTCCTCTAAGTGTAAACAGTGACGATCTCCAGATGTTGGAGGCAAACTCCTAAGATGAAAATCCAAGAAGGGCAGCCATCCCAAAAGAAAAATGGAAAATGAATTTAACAAGAAGAGAGTTTGCTCTGGGAGACAATGTAAAGCCTGAAATGTCCTCCCTCTAGAAGTTTCTTCATTTGTCCAAAAATGCTGGACCTTGGGGGCAGTAGAACAGTGATTTATAGTAGAGATCTTAGGTCATGCCTTCAACCCCCTTAAGAGCTGTCAACCATATTTGCTCAACTGAGCCCTGATAAACTCTAGGCAAGAAGGTGTGATTCAACTCGACTATCAGTATTCTGCAAATTATCACAGTACGTTAGTTACTAGGAGTAAACACTGCCCAGAACCTCACTGGAAAGAGGCAACTGAAAACCCTGTGTTGGGGACTGTCTTGGCCTCTAGTCCATTTGCATCTTTCTTCTGTTCATGTTCATCAATATCATTGCACCAAAATAAGCTGTAACTGAATGGAATTATAGGGATCTACAGACACTCCTACTGGACTATGTCACCTGGCTTGTCTTTGGATTTGTTTCCGAACAGCTTTATGTTAGGATGGTATCAATCCATAAGTCTCATGTTTTTTAGGTGAGGTAATAACATTGTGCCTGTGAGACAATGTCCTCTACCTCTTTTAAAGATTTCACTCTGGATGATAAGGAGGTGAGGCAGGGAGACAGGATGGTGTCTGGGGTTTGTTTTCAAATATTTCAGCAACACAAAGAGAAACAAACAAGGAATAAGTTGAGATAAAGCAAGCAAACTATTCCACAGTCATTGAAGCTGAGAAGTTTTGGTTGGGTGCATGGTATTTCCATGAACTTTTTTACAGTATTTCCACAAATTTTTATGATAAAATGTTTATAAAAGTTCAGAAACAAAATGATTTCTGCAATTTCTAACCTGTCCATTTTTTACTAGATACAAAACTTTTTAAATGTTCAGGCACATGAAATATTAAATCATTCACATTTCATGTCTTCTTATAATTTCTCCAGGACTCTACCAAAGGAAAGTCATAATGAGAGAGAAAAATCAGGGAAAAGATGACCTTTGGATCTAGGAACAACACACTGAGAAAGCAGAGGCAAAGAGAAGTCTCAGAATAAGATAAGAAATCAAATATAGCCCAGATAAGAGCATGCCAGCATGTATTAAAGGATAAGTCTTCAGAAGAGAAAAACTGAACACCTATTAGACATAAAAGAGTGGAGATTTATAAAATGAGAGAGATTTGAGAATAAAATATTTCCAAGTCCAAAAATCATTAAGCAAATATATTTTTTAACTAATCAAATAACCACTGAAACACACAAATGCTATACAAAACAACAAAGATCTTCAAGGTGTATTAGATGGCCCAGCTTTGAATAGTTTCAACACAGTCACAATAACACAGAGAATTTTGATGTGTCCAAAACTGTGATAAAACTGCATGGAGTGGGCTGGAGAGATGGTTCAGCAGTGAAGAGTGCAGACTGCTTTGGCAGAGGACCTGAGTTTGTGACCCAGGATCCACATTAAGTGACTCATAACAGCCTATAACTCTAATACCAGGGGATTTGATGCCCTCTTCTGGCTCCCACGGGCACCTGCATTCATGGGCATATAACAACACAAGGCACAAACACATAATTTAAAATAAAAATTTAAATATTTCTAAAACAACTTTGTAGAGGATGTGAGGTAAAAATGTCCTATACATAATGTTCCTCATACTGCCATGTGCATAAAAGAAAATTAAATTCTCATCTCTAAAGCATAAAAATTTAAAAATAATGTTTAAAATTGAGGAATGAAAACTACAGTGATTGCCGAATGCAGTCATGCAAATAAAATGAAATACTACGTCATCTGATGAGACACAAACAGTATAGCAGTGGCATGGCTAGACTAGTTGTACTTACAAACACTATAGAAACATACAGTTCTTCTAACCAAGTACATATAACTTTGATTTTAAAAAATGGGAAACTTAGATTACTTAGAAATAATACAAACTTGTTACTCAGAGATTGAGGTTCCTACCAAAAGAGTCAATGCATACTGTTGGAGTAATTATCTGAGAGAAATACAAAATATCCAAGTTGGCTTTGATTTTTAAGGTTAAAAATTAAGTAAGTTCTAATGACTCCTTCTGGGGACATCTTGACCTGGCCAAGTAAAAATGGATCTGGTCAGGAGACAAAGGGATTTACCTAATTTTCAATGAAACAATGCAGGCTAATTACTGCAACAACCACAGACACTTTTCTTCCCTGTAGGGAATGCCTCATTATTTCAATTAGGCATATATTCACTAACGGGCCCATAAATATTTCTAATTAGCCTGTTTGCTTCCATTTTATGAGGCTGCTTTCAAATTAGCACCCACATTCTATAGAATTTGAAATAGAAACTGGGAGATGGTAATTTCCCTCTCAAGGAAAGAAGGACAATGGATGGCTTGTCCACAAAGAGTACTCATTAGGTTCAAGCCATTTATAGTCCATGTTATTTGGTGTGATGTACTGTCAAACTTGGATAAAAGGCTAAAAGTGAAGAGCAGTTTCAACCAATTATTTTCAGGTCCAAATGTAAGCATGATGGAAGGGTGTAGGCAAAGTGCTAGAGAAAAATAACATGGTACACACTACCAGGCTTCCTCAGCTGTGATCTCATCCGGCCTTTATTGAAGGGAAACTATGGGGGTTACAGCAGGGAGGCTGCCATGATCCAAAAATGGACCCATGAATCAAGAATTTGAAACTGCCTCAGAACCTAGAGTCCAAACAAAGTTAGCTTTAGCTACATTAGGCCATGGAGGAAATAGGCCTCATCACAGACAGGGCTCCATAAAGAACGAACATCTTCACTACAATCACCGCTGTCTTCATCATCACCATCCCCATTATCATCATTACCATCATCATCCCTTGGAAGACATTGCTGGCTGGTCAGAGGTTGCAGCCTCCCCATGGCCTAGCAGCTTATCTCAATAAACTCGGCAAATAGAGCTCTCTCCCTGCAGCAGAACTTCCTTCCTCTACCTGCCCTTATTTTGAGAATGTCCCTGGCCTGTAGGACTGACCTTATCTAAAAGCTGTCTCTAAAACCAGATGCCTGAATAATCTTTAGCTTGACCCTTGGCACAGATCCCTGCTGAGAAGACTTGTTCTAGGGGCTCTGCTATAGACCCTAATGCCACATGCTAAGCCTTGTGATAGGACCGTGCTACTTAAAGCAAATTAAGGTCTGCTCCAGGCTTTGAAATCCTATATATTCCTTATACTCTGGAATAAAATTGAGCTGCTTCACTGAAATCTGTCTCCCAGAGGGCCGTCTCCATTCATGCTCATGGGCCACTGTGGGAGGCCTGCCCCCACCTTTTCTTCCCAGGGTACTCTTGAGGAGTGAGGGATAAAAGATTTAGATAGAAATAGAAAAGGAAGAGAGAGAGATGGATAGAAACACAGGATAACCTCAGGAGTGCCTGGATCCTAATTCACTGGCCCCTTCTGTCTCTTCTAAAGGGCGTTTTAAAGCAATGCCAAGGGGTGGAGCAAAAGACCTACCCCTACCACAGCCAAGTGCAGACCCTTCCAAACACCTGATAACCACACATGTGGTCAATCTATGCTGTGGATATTGCTTTGTATAAATAAAATGCTGATTGGCCAGTAGCCAGGCAGGAAGTATAGGTGGGACAAGCAGAGAAGAGAATTCTGGGAAGTGGAAGGCTGGGGCAGAGAGACGCTGCCAGCCGCCGCCACGACAAGCGAGATGTAAAGTACCAGTAAGCCATGAGCCATGTGGCAAAGTATAGACTAATAGAAATTGGTTAATTTAAGATAGAAGAACTAGATAACAAGAAGCCTGCTGTGGCCATACAGTTTGTAAGCAATATAAGTCTCTGTGTGTCTACTTGGTTGGGTCTGAGTGGCTGTGGGATTGGCAGGTAAGAGAGATTTGTCCTGACCATGGGCCAGGCAGGAAAACTCTAGCTACAAATCTATCCACTTATGCAGCCCTGCTGGGTAAAGCAAGCTCAGATCTCACTAGGAAAACTCTGTGGGATCCCACAGGCCACCAACACTTTCTGCCTCTTTCCCCTATCAACCTGGTAGCCAACAGGCTGAGGGGGAAAGAGGACCCCCACGACCAGCATCACCCCAACAGGCTGAGGGATGTGACTTAAAGAACAGTGAAAATGGGGTTAGAATGCTGACATCTTGCATTGGATGGAAGTAAACAACCGTGGCATGTGTCAAAGTAAAGACATAGTGTTGATGTGTTGTGGATTTGCTCAAAATACAACAGTAGCATTTTGCTGAGAGCTAACTTTGTGTCAGCCACTCAGCAGTTTCTGTGCTTTATATTTAAGAATTCCAGCAGTGTTGGGAAGGTGACTGATCAGCCCACTGGGATCCTGCAACTCAGGGAGGGGAGATGATGTCTGCAAGGCCCCAGGAATAGTTAGCTAGCAGACACTGTATCATGACTTCTCTGGGTCCCAAGCCCTTCCTGCCTTTCAATTCTGCCCCTTCTCCTATTAGATAACAGATTACAGGTGATCCTTCCAAAGAACCCTTGCAAAGCTAATCATGTTTTCTTCAGGTAGTCCTATATAGATGAAGTACCTGTGACACTCAATTTTCATTGAGAGAAACCTTGACTGGAAGAGGCTGAGCAATGAGTCTAAGGATGCCCAGCTAAGGTTGCCCAGCAAAGGGTGTATACAGTTAAGAGTTCACACACAGCTAAGAATGCACAGCTAGGCCGGGCGGTGGTGGCGCACGCCTTTAATCCCAGCACTCAGGAGGCAGAGGCAGGCGGATCTCTGTGAGTTCGAGGCCAGCCTGGGCTACAGAGTGAGTTCCACTCAGGCGCCAAAGCTACACAAAGAAACCCTGTCTCGAAAAACCAAAAAAAAAAAAAAAAAAAAAAGAATGCACAGCTAATCAGAGCCAAACTAGGGCCCCATCCAGACAGGCATTCTGGTTCTGTCTCCACTCTACTGAGCCCATCACACCATTTATGAAAGATCAGAACCAGTGTCTAGCCATGACCCAGAGTTCCAAAACAATTTCTGTGAGGCCAAAACAGGAAAAATATATCTTGTATGTTAAGAGTTCTGTTTACCGTTAAGACAATTAAGAATAAGTTCCTGTTTGTCCTCTGTTTGTCTGACCCATCTGCACCAGATGTGCTCAATCACATGTGGGCAGGAGGTACATGGGCAGAAAATACGTCAGGATGTACACTTACCCCTGATTGGATCTGATGGGAAATGCAGTGAATTATGGGTTTTGTTTTTTTAAGGCCCTGCAAAATATGATTTGTGCATGTTTTCTGGGAACCCAGAGATGGACCTGGACAGAGCCCATCTACCTGGCCAGTATTTAATTTTGTTTTTAAGTTTATTTCAAATTTGGCTCAAAATTGTGGGACTGGTTTTCTCTCATGAATGTCAGGATTAACACTTCTTTTTTAGGCTTAAAAGTGCTAGGATCTATAAAAGTGAATAACTGACTTGAGACAGTCTGTCACAAGCAAACTAGGCACTTATAATCAACCTATTGAGAGAAAAATAACTGGGGACATTGTGCCCAGAGAGTTACTCTTGACAGAGTTAAAAACAATTTATATCTTCCTTGGTTACTGATGAACTTGTTACCTAACGAGGAAGACCCTTTTGAAGAACTATGTATGTCCCATGCTCCATTAGCCTTTAAACATTAATGTTTCACTATTTTCTAGAATAGAGGCTGGTAAACAATTGCCTGAAGAACATTGGGGGCCTATTTAAACAAAGATTTATTGAAACACAGTTGCACCTATTTGCTTATGAATGTCAGTGGGTTCTTTTGAGTAATTACAGCAGATAATCATACAGGCTACAAAACCAAAATGATTCACTAGTTGGTTCTTTGCAAGATGCTTGCCTACCCCAGCTTGAGAAGACAAACTTTGTGAGGAAGATGGAGTGCTTGGTAAATTGTGTGAGGCCCACTCTGATCTGGCCCTGAGTCTGATTCGAACTCTGTGCCTCCCCTCCCAATGCTGCAGCTCCAACACACACACCCGGCCACTGAATACCACTGACTGTTCATTTCACACCCTTCTCCCTTCTCTTGAAATACCAACTTCTTACTCCTCCTTCTGATGAGCACCCTGCAAGGTTGTCAGGACTGAGCCCTCCACAGAGTGTCTGACACAAGGGGAGCATGCTAAAACTCAGCTCATGCTAAACACCACTTCCATTGGCAACAGAATTTTTAACTAATCAGCCCACTTCTTCCTTTTTTTAGTCATATTCATGAAATAGCAAAAATCAACATTGCATCACATGAAAACATTGTACACACACAGAGGTCTGGGGAAATTCTGAGGTATTGTACCCACATGAGCATTTAATATTGAAAGGTTTAGTTTTGCAAGATCTCCCCTCATCGTTTTTTTCAGCCAGCCCAAAGTCCAACTGATTGAAGAGATAACAAGGTGCTGAATCTTGAGTCTGAAAACCGCTGGGGGGCGGGGTTGTCTTGGTCTAAATAGAGCAGAGCCAAGTCTAATACCAACATTCAACATGTGCCTTGAACACCATCAATGTCCTTCACAAGTCACATAGCATCTCCATTAGCCAATCCTAGGATTCATGAATGACTCCTTTATCCTCTCGTTTTACACGAATTCCAACTTTCTTTTTTTATTTGTAGCACTGAATAGAATAGTAGTTGTGGAGTTTCCTGATAACGGGTAAGAAAAACACACGTTAAAAATACACACACCATGTACACCAAGTGGATCAGTAATTTCAGGCTGCCATTCCTTTCATTGAGCATGCCTCGGGGTTCCTGCAGTGTGAATAATAACAGAGTAGCTGGCTTGCTTGTTACCGATGCATGACCTGAAGCTAGAGGCATTCATCAGAAAGGAAAGATTCTCCCAAAAGGACTCATAGAGAAAACATCTGTGAAAATCTGGGTAGAAAGTCCTATTGCCAAGTAGAGCCGGTTTTGTGTACTACATACCCATGCTTAGCTCTGTAGTTGATCACACAGAAGCCTCGTAACATATTAAGATGCATCCAAAGCCACATAGAGCTATACACCAAGCCTAACTGTCAAACTGCAGATTCCTATCAATACAGGTTTTGGAGCTGACATGGAAAGAGATGCCTTCTAACTTCCAGAATGATAGAATACCTAAAGAAAAAGAAAAAGGTTTTGATAATGTCTTTTCCAATCAAGATGAGGAACATAAAATCCTCTAAAGCCAGAAATCACAAAGGGATACCAAGTCAAAGTGTGAAGGAGAAGCTAGCACACAGGTGTCTCTCTGGGCATGGAACAAGGCCTGGGACCTACCAGCCTGTGCTGGAGATGGAACACCCCAAGAGCAGGAGCTGGCTGTTTGTCTAGGTTGCAAATGCTGTAAGAAGAGGGGCTTGCAACACAAGCTCAGAAACAAGGTCAAGAAAAACTCCTCCTGGTATTCACCTTTGAGAAGGAAGCCCCCTGCTCTTCCTACTTCACAAATGAAGAAAGCAAAATTATCCTCTGAAACATTCACTGTGTGACAAAGAACCAAAACTGAAGAGGAATAAAGCTTTCATTCAAGAAGCGAGTGGAAAAACACGTATCAAGAAATTAAAAAAAAAAACAAAAACCAGATAGTACTGCTAAATGAAACGAGAGACTAGAGAGAGGTTAAGGTAAATACCTAAGCATTGCACAAGCAAAGCCGCTTTCAAGTGCCAAGTCCAGCATTCTTCCCACGCACACACCCTCCTGTCTCAGAGTTTCTCACTCCCAGCATCCAAAGCACAGGGAAGAAGGTGGTTTTGTGCATTTAATTGAACTGGCTTCATCTTCTCTTTATTTTCCAGCTAAGTTTTTTTTTTTTTTTATAAGTAAATGCCTTTCAAGAATGAGAGTCATGAAGGTTATATGAACCTGAACAATGCGTGTGGGATCATCTTGTTGACTGGTAGTTTCGAGTCCCTTACCCTCCTCACTTCACAAAAGCCACAGCTTAAATGAGTGACACCCTCTAGGGGGAAAAATGGGTTAGTGATTCATGAGTGGGGTCTCTCTTTCTCTTTAGTGTCTGTTAATTCTATACTTTCATCATATTGTCTTCTTTTCCCTGCATTTAAGGGAGATAAAGAGAAGGTAAGAAGCAGAAAGAAAGCACAGCCATAGCGTGATTTTCTGAGTAAATTGAACAAAAGTAATGTCACAAACCAGGTTAGAGCCCATTAAAGAGCCTCTCCAGAGCAGTCACACAGGCCATGAAGAAGCTTAAAAGCTCCTGCAGCCAGCGTGGCCAAGGGGGAAAGCGGGTGCTGAGTCTGATGGGATTCTATCTCAGTGGTGGGAGCATGGCGACAAGCAGCCCGTGCAAGTGGAGGCTCTTGAGATGAGGAAAACAGAAGCCCTCTTCAGTGTCTCCGTGGAAAGCTCAGTCCTTCTAGGTCCTGATTCCCTCCTCCTTCCACCCCCTGCTCCCTTCCCCTGCCTTTTGTTCTCTCACACACAAACAGAATGTTGCAAAATCAGATCACAGAGCGGCCTGATCTCTGTTCAGTTCAGCGTATCCTAAAGTGTACACTGCAATAAAAACATCAAACAAACAACAACAACAACAACACAAAAAAAACCTGCTAGGAAAATTGCCTTGCCATTACTTACAAATAACAGAGAAACTGTGGGAAATAACAACATGATCTTCACATGGTTTCTATGTTCAGTATTGCACCTGCCTCCCAAATTAATTTATTTTATCAAGGCTTAAAGGATGTTCTAATACGTGACCATTTGTTTAGCATTCACAAGTCCCTGTGTTTGATCTCCATCTCTGAAAAAGGAAATTAACTGAAGTTATGAAGGTATGATGGGTGTGTGACCTTTCCTTGGGAGATGTGAGCAAATGTCTACTCACCAGAAGTAAGGAACAAACAACAGAATAAAACATGATTCCACTCAAATCTAGCTTAGTAGGCCAGTGAGTTTATTGAGGTTACTTTCAGGAGCATGACTCAAAGGCAGTGACATCACTGAAACACCCACACCATCATGGATGATGACTCATGAACAATGCCTCCCCAAAGCTCCCTGAACACCTTGGAGGCAGCTTGGCTGACTGGAGAGAGCCTCTCGTCCCTGGCAGTGTCGCTGACCATACAACCTTAAGAAGGCCTTCTTGAATTTTTGTAAGATTCAGAAACTTCCTGAAACCTGTAGGGTGTTTACAGCTTGATCACGGTGAACTTCATATATTTTCAGAAACCTAAGGAGCCTAGGGGGGATTGTTGTGCAGTAATATTTATGCTCATTGTCTTATAATACTGAACCATACAAGGAATTGATACCAAACACTGCCAGGCTAGATCACAGCTCTCTGTCTTGGAAAAGAGAGACCAAGGTATGGCCAGAAAGGAGGTAGAGAAGAGTCAGGAATATCTCCCAACCAATAAGTAGATGTGGGACCACAAATAAAAGGCCTCCACAGCAATATTGGGAGATCTAGTAGTTTGTATCCTGGCAATGGGACAATTCCACTACCCAACCTTCTGTCATTTACCCACACTTGTTCTGAGATTCATTTTATGGTCTTAATTTTGTATCCATCAGCCATGTCCAAATCCCTTCCCAGAATGGCTTTAGTAGTTCTCCAATGACTGGCACCTTGGACTAGTAAATTTGACAAGTCTGTCTTGGCCACATTATTCACCCCAGAGCTCTAAGATGCACTACAAACTCAGAGACCAGTGAGTGTTTTCCTGTTCACGAGATGCAAAGTGTCAACTAGAGAAAATTCCACATGGTACAAAGCAACAAATACCATTTACCTTTGAAGAGATTCAGTCTTTCAGGAGGCAGAACTGGAAGAGTAACCTTTGCCATCTCCAGGCAGCAGGCTTCTCATAGAGGGCCAGACACCACACTGTGGACAGTGGGTAGAGCCTCTGTGTTTCACCTGGAGCAGGAACACCATGGTGTCAATACCCACATCTCCCTGGACATACCGGTTGCACTCTCATAAATCGTGCAGCAGTAGAGGACAACTGTCCTGGTGGGACTCCAGCACAGTGGGTGATACAACCGAAGTTACAACGCAGGTCCAGAGAACCAAAGCAAGCAGCTGCTCACCTGCCATCAGCGTTACAGAGAGATCCACCCAGGGATGTGCTGACAGTTCAACCTGAATCCTACCCTGGGAGAGGAAATAGAGACTCAAAGGTGTTGCATGTTAATATGGAAATCCATTTTTACTAAATTAGGACATTGTCCTAGTTAACAAACACTGTCAACTTGACAGAGCCTAGCATCACCTTGATTGACTTGAAAAAGCCATGTTTAAGGAATTGCCTAGATCATGTTAATTTATGTCTGTGTCTGTAGAGGATTGTCTTGATTATTCATCCATATAGGTGCTCCCTACCATGGGCAACACTATCTCCTGGTAGGTGGCCCTGAGCCATATAAAAATGACAGCTAAACATGAACCAATAAGCAAGACAAAGGGAGAGCCAGGCAGCAGTGTTCTTCCATGGCCTGCCTCCATGTTCCTTCCTTGAATTCCGGCTCTGGCTTCACTCAGTGATAGAGTATAACCTGGAAGAGTGTGGCAAGTAAACCCTTTCCTCCCCAAGTTCCTTTTAGTTATCAAAGCTACAGAAAGTAACTAGAACAGACATGAAAACATTTTTTCACATCAGATAGGTATGATAGAAAGTCACGAATGTGCTATTTCAGGCTTTTTAAACACCTAAACTAACTTTTAGATGGATTTTTAAAATGAAGACCACTGTCAGAAGCTTTGCATATTATATGAGCTATATACATCGTCTCATACACAAGCTGCTTCAATATCAGGTGCATAACTAGCATCTGAACAAATTAATTGTCAAGAAGAGTCTACAAGTCTTAAGTACTGTTGGATGATGGCTTACTTGTGTTTTCCAAATGTCTATACTATATGAGTCTAACATTTTATTTAATTATTTTAGATGGGGTTCCCATGAACCCACAATCCTCCAGCCTCCAGATTATCTTGGGTAGCAGACATGTGTCAGTGTATACCAAGGGAGAATTGAAGGCTTGGGCATCATTTTGACAGACTGCTATTATTGTAGCCACTGTCAATGTTCTCACATATTACAACTGGTATAGTACCTTCAAGCTTATGCTACTTTTATTCCTTAGATCTATAATTTATAACCATACTTTACAGTTCTCTCCTCACTTAGAGATACCTACAACCTACATTTGTCTCCATATACAGAGACTTTTATAACCTAGAGTTCCCACCTCATGGAGAGACATTCGCCCAAGGCTTCTCCTTCAGTTTGTTTCCTTGTTTATTTGTCTTTTATCAACTTTTGGAAAATAGTCTTAAAGTTATGGAAGAGTGAAAAATTCTATAAATGGTTCATGCCCCTAATCACTTACAAGCACATCACTGAAGTACACCTTCATCTTCTGATTACTATGTGTTTCCTACAAGTCATAGTATTCGACATAACTGGAACACATTCATACTCAAGAAGTTAGCCCAATACATCTTATAACTGGAACACATTCATACTCAAGAAGTTAGCCCAATACATCTCATAAATGGAACACATTCATACCCAAGAAGTTAGCCCAATACATCTCATAAATGGAACACATTCATACTCAAGAAGTTAGCCCAACACATCTGTCATTTAACCCTCAGATCCACCCCAAGTTTGGCTAATTGTTTATAATGTCCTTTCTAGAAGGAGAGACCCTGCCTTCTAGATGGATAGTACTTGGGTGTGGCATTTTTGGACTCCTTCAGTCAGTCTGAGCTTTTCTCACTCTGTCTTTGACCTTGATCTTGAACACTTTAAGGTAGAATGTCCTTTAGCTGGGATTTTTTTGATGTATCATTACCATTAGCTCAGAACATGTGCTTTTGGTAATTGTGTCACAGAAGTGATTCTGTACGTTTTTTCTCTTACTCTACACTGTCCCATGACTACACTTTTGACATTTCCATCACTCTTGATGTTCACAAAGCCCACTGAAGTTTTTATTGATCCGATTGGTTTCTCCTGTGGGTGTTGTTCTTACACTTGTCATCACTTGACTCTACATTCAGTGGTTACTTGAGACTGTATCACTTCTCTGCTCCTCATCCCACATTTTGTTTCTTCATTTAATTGTATTATGTGGCTTTATAGCTGATTGCATTAAGTCAGTTGCAACTTGTTAATAACAAGTTCCATTTTCTTTTTATAGATGTTCCATTTTGACTATTTCAGACTTACATGAAGTTTTGTGCATGCTATTTCCCAAACGTTAGCATTTTACTACATAGTCTCATCCTATCTCCTACTTCTTGCCATCTCTTTCTAAACAACAAATATAGTATCTTTAAACTTTTTATCTGTATTATTTTTAATGTAATCATGGCCATTTATTCCTAATTACTTTTGTTTCATAAAAGCAAGAAAATATCTTACATAACCAAGTATAATGATCAAATTTTTTAAAGTTACATTTTCAATGTTTTAAAAAGACAAAGGTTCTCTTTTGTGTTTTTAGGAACATTCTTAACAGCTATTAAAAATGAAACAAAGAATATTCAAATGGACTAAATCAGGAAAATCACCCCAAATATAGCAGTGATGATTTTTCTCGCCTTGATCCAATATGGCCTCTTCTATTTCAGATGCAAATATCAAGTTTTAGGATATAGATGTAAGGAAGCCTTATAGTTCCTTTTTGTCAGCTTCATACAAAACTAGGCATACCTGGGAAGAGAGAATCTCAACCAGGGCCTGTGGGCCTATCTGCAGAGCATTTTCTTGATGGCTGATGGAGGACAGGGCCCAACCTCATGCTGTCTATTTAACAAACTAAAATTCTACTTTCACAGGGATGGTGACATTGGACTAGAAGTCTGAGAAACCACCCACTTTCCCAAATCATTCACCCCAAGTCATTTTCTGCCGGATAAGGCTATTACACTATAACAAGAAAACAGGACTTTCAGCTGAAAATTTTCTCCCAAATAATAAAATAAATTATCATGAAGCTGAAGGAAAACTACAAACCAAGTGAACCACTGATTACAGAAATAAGTCATGGGTTCAGAAAAAGCACAAACTACTAAGACTCAAAATGATAGATAAGACAAGAAAAAACAAAGCAAGTATTTCTTAGAAAAAAAAACACAGAGGAAGGTAATATCATAGCTTAAAGTAAGTGCCATTATAAGGACTACTCATAATATTAATGAGTGGGATTGAAGAAAACAACAAAGAGAATTAAAATATTAAACAAAGGTGAGAGAGGAACTGGTTCCAATGAGAAATTGACTGTCAGCATAGGGTCAATGGAACCTCAGAGATGACAATGCAATACTAGAACTCATATTTCAACTGCCATTCAAGCCAACTTTCCAACTATTCACACACGCTCAAACATTACATGCTAATTAAGACTGCAAGGGAAAATGTCCAAAAGGAAAAGAAAATATGAATCTGCATTATTAACGTGCACATTCATAGAATCAAAAAACGACTTGATAAAACCAGTCTGGAAAAGATCAAACTTTAAATTTACACTAGTCAAAGCTATTAAAATTTCATCATGGGTTGTAGAAGGGTCCACCCCTCCATGAGGACTTATTGGCAGTTAATGGTTACAGGGAAAGGATGCCTGTTTTCTTCAGAAGTGTAGCCACGCACCAACTGCCCGTGAACCAGTAAATAAGCCCCCACGCATGCAAACAACCTAATTAAACTCAGTCACAAAAAAAGAACTTGTTGGGAAGGGGAACAATTTCAGGGGAAGAGTGGGGAATGAGAGAGGGTAAGACTAAGGTAAAAAATTACCAAAATTCATTATACACAGGTGTGAAATTATCAAAGAATGTTTAAAACTACTGAAATTTAATATTTAAAAAAAACACCTTCAAGCCCTCTAAAATTAATCATTTTCAAGAGCAAGCGAATTTGAATAGCATATTACTCAGAATCAACAAAGCAAGGCAAGAATTAAAGGACATTTATAATAGACTTGAGAAAAGAAAGCATAAGTTAATGGTTTTATATTCAGCTGTCATCTTATAAGCAGCAAGCCTATGGAACTGACATTTAAATATTCAATAACTGAAGGGTACTCTGTCCACAGTCCTTTTAACAGATGAGTGCCAGCCAACTAAAAAGGACCACAGAAGTCTAGCCCACATATTGTCAGCTCCTAACCAATAAGGATAATGAGTACACATCAGCCCACCCCCACACCAAATATGTGGGTTCTACATGGTTGGCTTCAAACAGCCATGGATCATAAACATTCATCTCAAGTTTCAAGCAATTTCCAAAAAGTAAAAGTTGAATTTGCCATACACTGAGCCATGTTCTAAACCCACAGGGCTGAATCAACCCACAGATAATGAAAGCAGTTGAGGTCCTGGGCACCTGGACAGAGAAGTGGTGGAAAGGAGATGAGACCCCACTTCCTTATCTCCACCTTCCATTTCCCTCCCTACTTAAGTTTCCCTTTCTTCATTAATACAACCCCAAATTGGGGGGAATAGAGGTCTACCCTAATTGGTAATAGACCCTAACTAATCAGCGGCTTGTAGGCAAAAAGACGAAACCCAACCCCTGTACCAGATGGGACACATGGACACCTTTAGACTAATAGCAGAGAGAAAGAAAATTACCCCTGGCAGGGGAAGGGGGATGTGATTCAAACCCAAAAAAACCCAGGCCTCCACTGAGTCAGCAGTGCCCAGCTCTGAGACCCCTCCTCTACCCAAGATGTCTTCAGTGATTGCCAATAAACTCCACTTTCACTTTGCCCTGAGCCATTTTCCTGCCTTTCAATTCTTTAACTGACAGAGAAAAAGAACCCACCTGCCAGCTGGTATCACAACCTTCTAAGTGCTTAGAGAGAGAACATGTTGTCTGGTTGAGCACTAATGCTATTGCTGGTGTGTGCTGTGTAGCTGGACCTGGGACTCCTGCTTTAACGTGTCCAGACTGTTTTCCTGGCATTCTTCCTAAACAGCACAGCAGTACAACTATTTCCCTGACATCTCCATTCTGCTGGATATTCTGAGTAATTCAGAGATGATCTGAAGTCTATGGGGGGGGGGGGGTACCACTCTAAATCAAGGTAAGTTAATTTTCTAAACATGAACTTGGATGAATTACACTGGTTTGATGGTGGTTTTTTGTTTGTTTTTTGTTTGTTTGTTTGTTTGTTTGTTTGTTTGTTTGTTTGTTTTTCCGGAGCTGAGGACCGAACCCAGGGCCTTGCACTTGCTAGGCAAGCACTCTACCACTGAGCTAAATCCCCAACCCCGTTTGTTTGTTTGTTTAAAAGCAGCTGCATCTTTTCTCCATAATTGTATCCCAATATGAAAACTCTTGGTAAGGTGGTAGCCTTCTTTCCTCTACACATCCCCTTCCCTCCCTTCAGGCCTCTTTCTGCCCACCACTAGCTTGCTTCTTACACATTCTTTCTTCCTCCCTCTCTCATAGCTGTTTACTATCATGGTGATCTCTCTTTCCACCCCATTCCTAGACCCCATCAAATGTCTTCCCTGGTACCCAGGCTGCTGTTGCCTCACCACCCGCACCCCCCACTGCCTGCACCCGCTCTTGCTCTATCCTCCTCCTGTTACTCTCCTCCCACTCTTGTCAAAGTACCTCTTGCCCTTTCTCCTCCCACTGCTCAAGCTGCTTATGCTCCAGAAAGGTGCCAGAGAGGGCATATATTTTGCTAACATATGCACATGTGTATATATACACACATGCACACACACATGTGACTGCATATATAAACACATTTGGGCACACACACACTCGTGTACAAGTAACATTTTATCAGAATCCCAAGTGATGATCATATCTTTCCAATAGTGAGTACCATGACCCAAGAAAAGCCATAAAGTATGATAAGGGCCAGATTTGAATATTGGCAAATGGACTTCAGTCACTAGCCCCAAACACAAAGCTCTAATTATGTTTTAGTCATAGCTTAAGGAGATCCAGTAAAATTGGCTGAAGCAATGGTTAATATTAATTGTCAACTTAACAAGACCTGGTGTCACCTGGGAGACAAGCCTCTAGGCAACTTCGAGAGTGATTATTCAGCCTCTGGACATGTCTGTAAGACATTATTTAATTAGGTTACTTGAAGTGGAAAGATCCTTACTAAAAGTAGGCAGCACCATCCCCTAGATTGGGATCTTGAGCTGTAGAAAAAGGAGAAAGTGAACTGAGCATAAGCGTTCATCTTTCTCTGCTTCCAGATTGTGGCTATGATACGACCAGCTGCTTCAAGCTCCTTCTGCTGCCTCGATTGCCCTGCTATGGTGGTTGTACCTTTGAACTGTGATCTAAAATAAAGCCCTTCTCCCTAGAGTTGCTTATGTTGGGATGTTATCATAACAGCAGGAAAAGAAACTAAGAAAGCTGACATTCTGTTAGGAAGTGTTTGCGTGTTTTCAGCACCCGGGCAAACTTTCCAATAGATGTTAGAGATTAAGCTGTCTTACAAGTGAAGCTGTTAAGCAGTTATGAGCAGAATATTCCCACAGAGGTTCATGCCCAGAGCACGTGGGGGAAAGGACAAAGTAATAGTGTTCTTATTAACTTATTGTTTTAAGTCTATGTGAGTGCCTGCATGTAAGTATGTACCCCTGTGTATGGTGCTGGTGGAAGCATTGGATCCCCTGAAATTAGAGTACTGAGAACTGAACCTGGGTCCTCTTCAAGAGCAGCAAATGCTGCTAACTACTAAGGCCTCTCTGCAGTCCCAAGTTGTAGACAAATTTCTAAATGGTCTTATTAAATAAAAAACACGGAGCCAAATATAGGAGTGAAAGCCCTAGAGAAAGATCAGGGAAATAGGGAAAGCCACAGCTAGCCTTACCTCACCAACTTGGCAGCTTCCGAATGGCACGACTTCCTGTCTACCCAGGCTTTCTATGCCTTGCTTTTCTGCCCTCTCATTGGCTCTCTTAGCCCAGCTACCTCACTTCCTCTTCCTACACTTTTCTGCCCTCTCATTGGCTCTCTTAGCCCAGCTACCTCACTTCCTCTTCCTACACTTTTCTGCCCTCTCATTGGCTCTCTTAGCCCAGCTACCTCACTTCCTCTTCCTACACAACTCTGTCACTTTCTATCTGTTTGTACAGACCTCCAGGTCTCTATGGTTGGTACTGGAATTAAAGGCGTGTGTCACCGCATTTGGCTCTGTTCCCTAGTGTGGCCTTGAACACACAGAGATCCTGCCTGCTAGGTGATAGGATTAAGGGTATGTGCTACCACTGCCTGACTTCTTTGTTTATTTATAATGGCTTTCTTTTTCCCTCTGATTCTCGAGGCAAGCTTTATTTATCAAAGCACAAATAAAATACGACCACACCAAGTAATAGTATTTTTAAATTGAAACTAAATCTTTATATATTTATAACTACTTGTCTAAACTCTTCCCATAGTTCTAACAATAGATAACATTTTTATAAATTTTCTTATAAATCTCCCTACAAGTGCTATAAGAAAATGTGTGAGGTTTGGACTAACTCCTCAACCAGTGAGATCTACCTTGTGATATGATCAAGTCTTGTCAAAATTAATGTCATGTACAAAGCATGTGTCTGCTAGACCCAAGTTACATTTTTCAAATGAAACATACATGTTGTGCATGCTGGAGAGAGAATGGAAAGAGACCCCTAGAAAGAGCCGACAACATCATTTAGGGAAAGACCATAGTGAGGATGTTTAATTTTTTCTTTATTTTTGAGGATTTTATGCATCTATACAATGAAATATGATCATATATGCACCATTATCCTCATCTTACTTCATCCTAATGTGCTCCTTATCAACTTCATCTCATCTTCTTGTCATCATTGGATAACCCACTGATTCCAGTTAGTGCTACCCAGGTGTCTGTGGGTCCTACCAGTGGTCACAACTTCAAAAAAATGTAATGCTCTACCTCCCCCCAAAACTACCAACTGCCAATAGCTCTTAGTAAGGGGCAGGACCTGGAAGTCATCCTGTCCTGTGCAGGAATTTTGGCTGGTTTTATCTTGTGCAGGTAACTACAGCTCCTGTGAGTTACCAAATGTATCAGCACATATCACACCCAGAGCATAGCATTTCACAGTGCTCCTCCCCATCCTCTGGCTCCTATAGTCTCTCTGCATCCTCTTCAGTGATATTTCATGAACCTTCTTGGTGGCAGAGGTAATATAAATGTCCCAATTAGAGCTGAGCACAGAGTCTCTCCTCCACAGTTGGACCAATTATGCATCTCTCCACTGACTCTGTCCACTGCAAAAAAACTCCTCTGACCAAGGCTGAGAGCAGCCCAGGTCTGTGGGCATAAGCATATATATTAAGAAGGCAATTTGGCAAAATGACCATTTAGCAAAATGAAAATAGCAGATTTTACCCTAGGGCCTATGTCTTACCAGCTATCAGCTTTTAACTAAGATTACAGTACCAGGCACGAAATTCCCTCCTATGCGACAGATTCCAAATCCAATCAGAAAGTTGTTAGCTAAACCCACAACAGTTGTGACGCTGTTTGCACCAATAGGCACTTCTTACTTACAGGCCAGTATTGTAGCATGCAGTGTCCAGCACTGGATAACATCACTGATGTCCTGTCTCACCCAGCAGTCTATACAGCACCGTCTTCACTATGAAGACTGCCAGCAGGAAGTTTCCCAGTCTGTTGAGATTGATTTCTCTATCACTATATCCTCCAGCCAAAGTTGTGATGTCTTCAGCAACAGAATGTACCATGTAGTGTAGTGATGTTGGGTTACCAAGGCCACTGGCAATAGCCTGTGCTGATTGGGAGAGCTCTACCACTTCCTTCAACAGCAACTTGCAGAGATACCCCAAGCCTTGTACTGCAGTTTTTACTTAGTAATCCGTTTCTTCTATGAGCATACAGAGGACTTTCAAATACAAAATCTGCTCTTGAATGCCAGAGTCAATAGAGTCATGCTTTCTGGTGTGATTGTGCTAAATAGCCTACAGCCTGAGAGCACAGATACACTTAATGCCCTCCACTACTGTTCAGTGAAAGGACAGTGAAAGCCAATGAGTTCTGGAGAGTCATCCAACCTAAGAATACAGAGATGAATTCAAAGTGCTCCTGAGTGCAGACTGCTTCTTCCTAACACCATTTATCAAGATCCAGTAGGGGACAGAGGACTGAACATTCGTTGTCTCCTATTGCTCTCCTTCTTCTCCACCCTCTCTTGCTGTTTTTAGTGTTCTCTTCAGGGATTTTGTTCAAAGTACTAGACAATATAACAAATGCATAGTGGCTCACACCTGTAATCCCAACATGGAGAGAAATGGGTTGGGGGTGTCACAACTTGGAGGTCAACCTGGCCTACACAGTGATTTCTCCATGCCAACCAGGGCTATTTAGTCAAATCTGGTCTCCAAAAAGTCCAAAGGATAAATAAATAAATAAATAAATAAATAAATAAATAAATAAATAAATAAAGGCCAATTCCTTTGACCTTCTCTAGATAGGCTCTTTTCTATAAATGTTTCTAATTCTTTTATTGCAATTATCAAGCAGTTGGAATGGCTGAGAATTTTTCCAAGTGTTGAGCTTGTCATCTGGCCTTAGGTCCAACTATTAGAATAAATCTCAGTGTGACCACATGCTTCTTCATTGGACCTGGGTCCCCCCAATTAGCTGATTCTATTTATTTGTCACATAGCCCCCATGGATAGCACAGGATGTTAAGAATAAAAAGAGACATGAGACAGAACTAACAATAGAGACTGGAGCCAATTATTTTCATAAGAAGCTGTTAATATGGAGCAATTGCATTATTAATTACAACAGGGTGACACCAATTAAATTTTCATAGCAATTCCTGACATTCTCTATATCTGTGTAATGTGTGTACTTGACTGTTTTTTTCATGTACCCTTCTTGTGCAAATACATATCAACATGTAGCCAAACTCTGAAATGACACTCCAGACTTTCAAAGTGTTCAAAATGAAGTATTAACACCAATGTATTTGTTGACAATGAGAGTGGAAATGCCAGATATTGTTGCATATCACATAAAGACTTTTCCCTTACACTAAATAAATAATATGCAATTAATCCTCAACTATATCCAAATAACAGATTTTATAGTTCAGATTTTTAGAGGCCAAAGATAAGTAAAAATAAAAGATAAGTATACACACACATAATTTTTTAAAGTGTGTATGCATGTGTGTGTGTCTGTGTGTGTGTCTGTGTGATTTATTTGAATGGTTTACAGGCTGTACTCTGCTAGTCCAACAATGGTTGTCTTCTGACAGAAAGGACAAGAATCCAGTAGTTGTTTGGTCCACAAGACTGGATGTCGCCACAGTCCCTATCTGGTGCTGGAGTCCTGGAAGATTTTCTAGAGAGCTGCCAGTCTTCAGTCTGTATTGGAAACCAAAAGAAGGTGGTTCTAACACCAGTGAAGAATAGGTGACCCTACCAGTGAGAGAGTGTGCAAGCAGGTCAGAAGCAACATCTTCCTTCTTCCATGTCCTTTTATGTGGGCTGTCATAAAAAAGATGCGGCCCATATTTAGGGTGAGCCTTTCCATCAAGAAAATCCCTCACAGGTTCACCCAGCTGCTTGGGTTTTAGTTGATTCCAGATGTAGTCAAGTTGGCCACCAAGATCAAACCATCACAGTCTTCATTGTCAACTTGACTAGGTTTTGAATCACCTAGGAGACACACTTCTGTGTCTGTGGAGACATTTTGGTGAAGTTAAATTCAGGAGAGAATATCCATTCTAAATGTGTGCAGCACTATCCCCATGGTTAGGGTCCCAGGCTGAATAAAAGGAACAAAAGGAGACAGCAAACTGAGCACCAGTATTTATCTCTTGTTGCAGAATATTTGTTTGCACTCGTTGAAAATGTATTGCTGTGATTGATGTAATAAAGAGCTGAATGGTCAATAGCTAGGAAGGAGCGAATATGCAGAACTTCTGGGCAGAGAGGACTCTGAGAAGAAGAAAGGTGGATGTCAGCAAGACATGGAACAAATCAGCCATACTGTACCAAGGAGAGGTCACCGAGCCATGTGGCAGCACACAGATTAATAGAAGTAGGTTAATTTGAGTTATAAGAGCAAGTTGGGAAAAACCCTACTAAATTAAGGCCAAGCTTTAATAATTAATAAAAAGCCTCTGTGTCATTACTGGGGAGCTGGTGGTCCAACAAAGGAAAGTCTGACTGCATTTGAGAAAGCTTGCTACGACTCTCTGCTTCCTGACTGCAGACACAATGTGACCAGCCACTTTTCACTCCTCTCACCATGCCTTCTCAGCCATGATGGATCACATCCCTTGAAACTGTGCACCAAAATAAAACCTTCCTCCATTAAGTTGCTATTGCCAGGTATTTGACCACAGCAACAACAAGAAAGCAACTAATTTAGTAACTAAAGCTCTGAGTGAGAAATGGACTTCAGTCATAGATGTTCCATGTCCTCTCTCCCCACTCTTCATTGTGGAATTTGTTACTACAAGCCACTGTCATAACTCAAATAGGAGCAACATGCATAAGTTAGACTTGCATAGGATCACAATCATCAAAAATTACTTCATCAATTCTCACACATTGGGAGGAGACTTCTGTTTGTTCATATCCTTGTCAATATTTAACAGTGACAACTTTTACTATACTGGTAGATATGTAATGGCATCACTCTGTGGCCTGAATTCTTATTTCCCTGGTGGAAAATGTGACGATACAAGTCGTTCACCCTCTCATCTTTCCCCTTCATGAAGCCTGTGTGAGCACCTGAGCATGTTTCCTTGTACTATCTTTTCTTTCAGATTTGGGGGAATTCTTTATTTATTTCATTCAAAATCCTTTGACGATGTTTGTATTGTGTCTTCTCCCAGGCTGTGATCTGCTTACTCAGCCCCTTCCTAGGAGCTAAACTGATTTCTCCTCAGCTTCTTTATTTCCCAGCTGCTGTTTTCTGCCAGGCTTCATAGAGACTCAACCTGTAGGCATGCAGCTAAGCAACTGATTCACAACTTGAGAGGAATTTGTATCCAGAGTGTGGGGCTCCTGCTCTGTAGACCTATCCTCACTAAAAGAGAGTTGGCATCCAGATCTTCTGTGGTCTGAACTCAGACTTTAGTTCTAACAAAGAGAAACAACCACATTCTGATTCATTTCCAAATAGAAGGCTTTTAGGTGCAGGAAGCCACCATCCCCAAGACTATGGCCTTAATGAACCCATTTATTCACAAGCAACATTGACAACCCATCCAGTTTATACTTCTGATGACTTGATTAATTAGAGCAATGGTCTGTGTCAAAATATCACCTGGGGTCAAGCACTGTTAAAACTAGAATAAGGGCCAGCGAGATGACTGAGTGGATAAAGCCACCAACCAAGCCTGACAGCCTGAGTTTGATCCCCAGGACCCCCATGATGGAAAGATAGAAACAACTCCAGCAAGTTTTCCTCAGATCTATGTGCATGCACACACACACACACACACACACACACACACACACACACACACACACATACACAGACAAATAAATAAGTGATTTTTAAATAATTAAAAAATACAGGTGGGGTGGTGCTAATGTTCCATTCTGACAACTTCTGTTCAAATGAGAATAAGCCACACCCAGAGGTTATAATAGATCCAAAATCTCTAATTCCTTATTATACACCCAACTTCCTACACCTCAGGCTTCACCTGGACCCTCCAGTGCCTCATCTTACCATTATCATCTCATTCCAATGAGGCTTTTAAAGACACTCATGAATGTGTCTGGTTACTATCGCAGAGTGACAATCCTATGTTTCTACAGTTTAATATCTAAATTATTGAAAAGATAATCTTCATAAATACTATGGTTGCTTCAGCAAATTTGGAAACTGTTTTCCTCACTGTTCTCCCTGCCTCTGAACTAATAGTAATAAGGATTTCTTCTCTGGCTTAGTCCAAGAGAATGTTTGTCTTATTAGCTAGGGAATTCTGTCACAGCTAATTCATTCAGTGGTAGGAGTAAGAATTGATGGCTTAGGGCTCCGCTTGAAAATGGAGTCTGAACTCATTAAAAAGCAAACAAACATAGCAACACATTTATCTATATGTTCACCACTATGGAATAAATGTCCAGCAAAAAAGATATATATGCAGTAAGTGCCACATGGAAGGGGCTTTCTATTATTTCTGAAGCAAACAATTTAGCCCGAAAATTCATTCTCTTCCTCGTGAAAAATTAGCTATAGGGGATGTGAATCATAATTCTTCTTATGAAAGGATGGATACAGGGAGCAAATCCATTAAGGGAAGAGGGGAATTTGTGGTAATGTATCTGATATTACCTGTGGATTAAGCATCTCCTATTGCTCTCCACCTTAGTGGACGCACCAGCATCCTCAGATAAGGAAACCAAGGTCTCTAATGTCAAAGCAGTATCTGGGCAGAATTCACACCCAGCCTGTGATTAATCACCACCCCTAAATCCATGACATTATCAGAACAGCACCCTTTCCTCCAGTGTCCACTCCTTCAACTCCTTTCTTCCCAGTTTTGTCTCCAGACAGGATCTAATGTAGCCCAAGCTTTTGATCCTCCTGCTTCTGCCTCCCAGATACTAGGGTTATAGATGTGTACCGCCACATCTGTCCTGCCTTCGTCTTTATTCTGGTCATTAAAAAGCAGTGCTTGGTCATCTGCTCTGAATCTTGAACACATAAAACACTAGGAAAATTGTGATAAATGAGAGAGACAAGGCTCTTGTGTTAACAAAGCTTAAGAAAAAGCATAGAGCCAGGCGTTGGTGGCGCACACCTTTAATCCCAGCACTCGGGAGGCAGAGGCAGGCAGATCTCTGTGAGTTCGAGGCCAGCCTGGGCTACCTAGTGAGCTCCAGGAAAGGCGCAAAGCTACACAGAGAAACCCTGTCTCAAAAAACCAAAAAAAAAAAAAAAAAAAGAAAAAACATAGAGGAAAACTGTCTAGTGAAGAAATACAGTATTTAATGTTCTGATAAATGTTATTGAAGAAAATGAAACAGGAAGTGAAAGCTAATTGAGATAAGATGTGTGTGTGTGATAACAGCTTTTTTTTTTTTACTGTGTTTAAGATGGTGAAATGGACCCAACTAAATAGAGACTTACGGAGGGAGGGGGGAACATCCCTAGCAGAATGAATGGCAGGTGTAAAGGTCCTGAGGCAGTACTTCAAAAGCAGATGTCCAGTTCCTTTGAATTTTCTCCTAAAAAAAAAAAAAACACTCAGATAAAAGTATTTTAAAAGCCTGAGAATGTCACTCCTACCTGAGGTCATTCATTGTAGTTTACTGAGGTAAAAAAAAAGATTGAATGTTAAAAGAGAATTTTCAAAGTTGAAATTCTTCCAGAGAAAGCATTCAAGAGGCAATCAATCCAAAAAGGAAACTCAGCCACAGGCTACTTCTCCCCAGTTCCTCTTGCCTCATCCGGTGCCATTGAAGACATTGCTAAGACACTATTGACTCCCAGCACAGAAAACCCCTAGTACACCACTGTGTCATGCTCCAATGCTTTGTGAGTTGAATTCTAGGATCTGAGACTGCATTTCCCTTGGTAACAATGATCTAATTGTACATCAGACCCCTAGGCTAATCTATAGTGTGCCTAACTTCTAAAATGCTACTGATTCACTGTAAATTAGCAATGAGCAGCAGAATCTTGTCACACAACAAGAGACTAAATGGGAGAAAACACTGAGTGAGAGGTGATTTGTCTTGAATGGCATTGTGTAAAGAGAGTCAAACACAAGAATGATGACACAGAAGGGACATTTTAAAGTGGTTTTCCTGACAACTCTTAGAAATTATAGTAGAGATGGAGTAAGTGGATTGTTTCTCTCTCCTTCGTGAACTCACTTTCCTGTTTCTTGTGTAGTTCCTATATGGGACCTTTTCCTGTTGTGTAATCACTTGTGATTAAAGATAGTTGCCCTAAAGTTCTTCCTAAGTTTTGATAGCATTAGGAGCTCATGCAGGGCATAGGAAGAGTAGGTGTGGGAGATGTAGAGAGAGCTATGTCAATCATCTGCTATTGGCATGAATCAAGATTGTTTGGACTCATGGAAACCCATTGCTGAGCCTCCTGAGTGGCACTCTGATCTGTAGGCCTGGGATGAGGGCAAGACCACATTTCTAACAAATTCCCAGGTAATGCTGATACTGTCAACACCAGGATGATGCTGGGAAAACTGTTATAAATACAAAGGGCTAAAGCCAGAAACATCTCTAAAATCCTGCAGCAGGCTGGATTGTTGATAGCCAGTCTTGATGTTCAGGGAAGGATGTGACCAAATATTGATTGCGCTGTGGGTGCTTGGAAAGGACCCATTTATCAGTGTTCCAAGGTGTCTGGACGCAATGGGATTTTCCCATATTTCTACTCTTTTTTCTTCCGATGCAAAAATTAATTTCAGGATTGTCGGAAGTCAGGTGGGAAGTTGGCCTTCTAGCTCATAATTATGCTACTGGAAAGTGCCAGCCAGCTCATAGAGTACTCAGCTGTCTATATTCAGTGCATACCAGTTAAAAAACACTGGAATGGGCTAGAGAGATGGCTCAGTGGTTAAGAGTACTAGCTGATCTTCCAGAGGACCTAGGTTCAATTCTCAGCCCCCGCATGACAGCTCATAACTGTCTGTAACTCCAGTTCCAGGATCTCCAACACCCTCACATAGACACAAATGCAGGCAAAACACATGAAATAAAAATAAATTAATTTTTAAGAACTGGAACAAGAGATGTGACAGAAGCCAACTTGCTAACTACTCCAGTTGCTCTCTGTTGCTGTAATAAACTGCTCTGCCTTAAACCTCTTTGAGGTGGAAAGGGTTTCTCTGGTTTGTGCTTCCCGGTCACAGTCCATCACTGAGGAAAGTCAGGGCGAGAACTAACACAGAAAACTATGAGGAATGTTGCTTACTGGCTCACTCCCTGGCTCATGCTCAGCTAGCTTTCTAATGAAGTCCAGATCAATCTGGAGGAGCTGAGGAGAGGGTGTACTGTTCATGGAGGGCTGGAACCTCCCACATCCATCGTTAACCAACACAATCAAAGACATGGATGTCAGCCAATCTGATCTCAGCGATCCCCGAGTTAAGACTTGCTGAGATGTTGCTGGGCTATGTCAAGGTGACAGCCAAGGTTTACCAGGATAGTGGCATAGACCTGTAATTCCAGTGATTCAAGAGGCTAATGCAGGAAGCCTGAGCTTTCAAGTCCTATCTGTACGGCTCATTGAGTCTCAAATGGAAAAGAAAAGGAAGGTGTAGAAGGCAGATATAGCGGGTAAAGCCTGTGATCCAGGCTAATTGGGAGGCTGGGGCCATTAGATTGCATGTTCAAGGCTGGCCTTAGCTACAGAATGAATTTAATGTCATCCTGGACAACTAAGCAAGACTCTGCATCAAAATAAAAGGCAAAAAAGCTGGGAATTGTGCAGTAGTGGAAGAACACTTGCCTCACATTTTCAAAGGTCTA
>CABHPR010140472.1:0-48676 GCA_902168415.1 Peromyscus melanophrys | reverse complement strand
TGTGTGTGTGTGTGTGTGTGTGTGTGTGTGTGTGTGTGTGTGTGTGCGTGCATGTGAGTGGTACCATGGATTGAACCAAGGACCTACACATGCTAGGCAAATAGTCCACCACTGAGCTATACCCCAGCCCTTCTTTTACTTCTTATTTTGTTACAGGGTCTTGCTGACACACTCAGAGTGGTGCTCAGCTCTCTCTGGAGCATAGACAAGCCTTGCAGTAGCGGCCCTCCTCCCTCAGCCTCTCAAGCACTTGGGATCACAGGTCTGCAAATGTAGGCCAGGCCACAAAATTGACTTCTTGAATGTTCTCTGTGTGGTTATATACTGGGAGATGGGTGCAAGGGTCCCTTCACCCAATCTTTCCTTTCACTGTGCTGGCTTCCTGGGTCTGCTGTAACACAGAAATTTCTTCTCTGGATGAGATCTACATGAGTGGACTGGGTGTGGGGGGTGGCAGAGGGTGAGGAGTGGGTGATGAGAACATAGGGAAATGGGAGGGTCAAGCTGGAACAGGGACAGAGTGAGAGGGCAGGGAAGAAGATACCATGACAGATGAGGACATCATGGGAATAGGAAGAGGCAGGGTGCTGGGGAGGCTCTCAGGAATCCATAGGGTTGACCCCACCTTGGTCTGCTGGCAGTGGTCCAGAGGGCGCCTGGACCGGTCTACTCTGGTGACCAGCCTAGTAAATAACCTAGCTGTCATCATAGAGCCTTTGTCCAGTGACAGATACAGAGGCAGATATAGAGATTCACAGCCAGGCACCAGGCTGAGTTCCGGGAATCCAATCGATGAGAGAGAGGAGAGATTCTGCAAGCGAGGGACGTTGAGATCATGATGGGAGGATGTGCAGAGATGACTGGCCACACTAGTGGAAGCCCATGAACTGTGGACTGGTGGCTGTGGAGACCCCCATGGGACTGGACTAGGCCCTCTGGATACGGAAGACGGTTGTTTGGCTCAAACTGTTTGGGGGGTACCCAGGCAGGGGGATCGGGATCTGTCCCTGGTCTATGGGCAGGCTTCTGGGAATCTGGTGCCTGTGGTGTGACATCTTGCACAGCCTTGGTGCAGTGGGAAGGGGCTTGGACCTGCCTAGGCTCAGTGTGCTGGGCTCTGCTGACTCCCCATGGGAGACCTCGATTTGGGGGATGTGGGGATGCGAGGTGACTTGGGAAAGAGGGCTAGAAGGTGGTAGGAGGGGAGGTCTGTGGATAACATGAGGTGTGAATGGATAGAAAATTTCTTAATAAAGAAAAAAAAGAGTTTTTCCTAAATTTATTGAATTATGATTAATAAAAATTGTACATATTTAAGGTAAAAAAAAAAAAGAAAGAAATTTCTTCTCTGGTCCTTTTGTGCTGGAGCCTGAAAATGAGGTAAGGGCAGGTTGTGCCTTCCTTCCTTGCCTCCTCCAGATTCTAGTGGCTCTCTGGAGCCTCGATCTCCATCATCACACTATCACACTTCCTGTGTGTGTGTCTGCCTCAGACTCTCACACTTCTTTATAAGGACTCAGAGCATTGGGCCCGCCCACCCTGATTCATATGACCACATCCTAACTAACTACCCCTGTGAAGACCCTGTTTCTTTAGATACGGTCACACCCACAGGTACAGGGGCTGTTTAGATATGGTCATACCCACAGGTACAGGGGCTGATATTTCAATATACGGGAGCATTACTCAACTCACCCATCAGTGCCTGCTGTGTGTGGTCTGACCCTAGTCAACTCAGGTCAGCAATAGAGTCATCCCCTCCTTGAAACCTGTTAAAGCCCAGGGCCTCAGCCACCAGCCCACATGAAGCAGGTGGAGCTGTGGAATTCTCCTCTCAGCCCTCAGTGATGATGCTTAGCTCTGTTCTCTACCCTGTGAGGGTCCTGCTGGGTGTCCAGGGGCCAGGTCAGGTAATACGGTGGTCACTTTCCCCCCACAGCGTTACAGTCTCGGGCTCACGAGCAGATTCATTTTTTCTGTCAATTAAAGGATGAAAAGGCAGGAACCATCTGGAGCACAATGAATAGCAGTGGAGACCAACACAAGACTCAGCAGCTGAAGAAAGGTGTTTATTGGGGGCGAGGAAACACACACGAACACACACACACACACACACACACACACACACACACACATACACACACGCGCACACATACACACACACACACACACACACACACACACACACACACACACTTACACATGCGCGGCAGACACACAGAAGAAAAGACTCTCTGCAAAGCAGATGGGGGAGACTCAGAAAGCCAAAAAAGCCAGTCTCTTCTTGGGGGCTGAGGTTTTTCAAGTCTCTGAAGAATTTTCCTCCCTTAACTTAGAGTAGTCATCGTGAAAACAGACAGGATGGTTGATTGGGGGTGGGGACACTGTTGTATAACCTGTCCTGACCCAGCCTTGAACTTGAGCCAGCCCATGAGCAGGTAGCCTGCTAGTAGGAGAAAAAAACTTACAAGACCTTTGTTTTAAGCTGCCAAGCTTTTGTCTCAAGTCATGAGGGCGAGGAAGAAGCCAGCCATCTTGGAAATTCTCCCCTTTATTACCTGGCCATGGGCCCGCTCCCTTTCTGTCTGCCTACCAGGGAGTTTGTCTAATTCCTAGTCTGTGGGTGGTTACAGGGAGTCCACCAGAGAAGACCACTCAGACACCATCTATTGCCAACTGAAAGTCTTTATTTCAGCTTCCTGGGAATATACTCAGGTATTCAGGACCCAAGTGTGGTGCCAGGGTTTAGAGTGAGAGTTTTTACGGCAAAAACCACATCTCACTTGGCAGCTGCAGGGGGAGGTTTTGTGCAAACAAGCAGTTTGACAAAAGTTAAGATAAGCAGCTGGAGAGGTAGGTTCTGCACAAGCAGGCTGTTTAACAGGCTGTATTAATCAGGGTTCTCTAGGGTCACAGAACTTATAGAATGAATCTCTCATCTATATATACAAAGGGGGGTTATTGGAATGACTTACAGGCAATCTAACAATGGCTGGATGTGAACGGAAAGTCCTAGAATCCAGTAGTTGCTCAGTCCACACGGCTGAATGTCTCAGCTGGTCTTCAGCATACACTGGAGTCCCAAAGAAGTAGGCTCTCATGCCAGTAAAGGAATAGACATGCTAACCAGTCAAGGGCAAGCAGGCAAAGAGCAAAGCTTCCTTCTTCCATGTCTGTATATAGGCTTCCAGCAGAAGGTATGGCCCAGATTAAAGGTGTGTCTTCCCACCTCAAGATCTGTCTTTTCCCAGCTCAAAAGATCTAGATTAAAGGCATGTGTCCTCCTAACTCAAAGATCCAGATTAGAAGTGGATCTTCCTACTTCAAATTAAGAAAAAAAAAATCCCTCACAGGTGTGCCCTCCATTTTGGGGTTTTAGTTTCAGATAGAGTCAGGTTGACAACCATGAATAAACCATCCAGCACACAGAAGCTAAGTTAGCTGAGGCATCTTGACCCTGGGTTCCTAGAATAGAGTTGGGTAATTTTCCACAGGACTTCCCATTAAGGTGATCAAATTCTAGTTAAAACTAAAATTGTCTCAGCAAGAATACAAAATGGAGGAACCGCTCCACTGTCTTGCCCTGCCACAGCAGGAAGTGGCTTCCACTTTGCACGAAGGAGGTCTTTGTGCACAAAAGCTTCATAACTAGGGAGTATCCTTCTACACTGTGGTAACACACCCTCAGATAGCAAGGGCGGCAGACTGTGGCTGTCACAGAGCCTTGGAGAACAGACTCTCAGAACTGTCTGGGTAATGATTGCTAGGAATAAAAGCGTAAATCATACAAGACCCAACTTGTTCCCAGGAAAAGCTGGGAAATACACTGTGAGATTCCCAGCTTAGGTAGCAAGACTATACCCCAGCAAAGGCTTGTGAACCCTCATTAGCCTCAGAGAGCCATTCCTGAGCAAGCGGAGCCTTCCTGCTCTGCAGTGCTAGACAGAATCCTTGACAACAGGTACAAGCAGTTCCAGGAGAAGACGGCTTGGGTGATCCAACTTGGATGTTTTCTTTCAGGAGGCATTAACACAGTACTGATGGATTTGTAATTTAAGAAATGTGTTTTCTCTTACAGATGCCTTGTGCATGACAATATACTGGTGCCCAAACATCCATCCATTCCCTGAGGCTCTGGAGAGTCCTGAGAGGTGAAGTCACCTCCGGTAGTCACAGCCTCCAAGCACCACCTGAGCAGCAGGCCACCCAGCAGCAGCAAGCATCTGGAAGGCCTATGATGAGATGATAGGCCATGCTGGGGGTGGGGCTGGGGTGGAAAAGGCCATCAGAGTCAACAGGAGTCCCCCTGAAGCACAGTAGCCACCGTGGCAGGCATTCTAGGAAGAGCCATGGCACCCAGGAAAGGGTAGCGGCTGCTGGCCACCCTCTAGGACCTAAACACGGCCTTAACCCACTGTGCCCCTGCCATACCTTGTGGCTCATACAGAGAAGTGCCCATCTGAGCTGGAAGTCCAGCCTGGACAGGGAAGCAGTGTGAGCATCCGCTCAACAGTCGTGCTCTACCAGCTGCACACCTCTGCTGTTTCTCCCTGTCCACCTCTGTCCTGTAAAGTAGCTTCCTGGCCTTCTGTGTCTCCCGACTCACCCATCCATCCTCTTCTCTCTCTCCTGTCCAGCCCACAGCACGTTTACCTGCACTGTGGCAGACGGTCCCCTTTGTCACAGACTCAGGCATCTACTTGTGTACATCTAGTTGTACATCTATTTGTATCATCTGTGTCACTTCCCAGAAGCCCCAGGTAGAGTCCGTAGTCTGTGTCCTCTTTGCCTAGGTCCTCTTGTACCCTATACAGGCCACACAGCCTTTTCCTTTGGAACCCCAGCAGGTGGCTGCAAAGGCCTTCCCACGCCCCAGCATTGTGGCCCCTGGCGATCACCAGGCAATTGTGCTTCCTCAGCACCATCTGTGAAGCATGATCCATGGTGGGACTTTACTACCTCCTAGGGCTAGAAGATGGAATGACTTCAGATATGAAACACGTCTAGAACAAAGCCCAGGGGAAGAAGCCCTCAAAGTGTCTGTCACCTTTGCCCGCCTGTGTTTCCTGCCAGAGGATCTAAGTCGGGATGTGGGTAAAGATGTACCCTGTGCTCAACTGCACCAAACTGCCCTGTACCTGGCTGGCCTCACTGCAGCAAGCTACCCTCGAGAGCCAGAGATGGCAGGCAGAGGTTGCCTTCTCTGAGCTGGGTCCATTGCAGAGCAGCATTGATGAGCGGCCAGGAGTGTGGGAGATGGCAGAGGGTCTGCATGGAGAGACCTCTGCCCTTCCGGCCTCCAAGCCCCAAAGAAGCAGATCTTTTCCAAGGCCAGGCAAGGAGCTGAGGAATTTATGGAAAGAAAGATGCCTCATCTGCCTGTCTTCCTGTGGCTCTCAGGGGAGGCTTGGAGCATTCCTGTGGTCCAGGTTCCCCTACGCAGACACCCTGCCCTTCCTGATTATCATGCCCAGCTGGTGGCCTCTGTGGAGGCAAGCACTCCTCTGCTAATGTATCTCTCTGTATTCAGAACATATCTAACCAGCTCCAGGTGGATGGCCAGGACCCAACGCCTGCGGGATGGGGAGCCAGGGGAAATGGCTCCAACTTCACAAGCCCACAACCCGGAAACCATTATGGATAAGCCTTGCCTCACAGCACTTCTGCGGGCCTTTGTGGCTGCTTCTTCAAACTGGGTCCTGGGGAGGTAGTGCTGGGGGATGAGCAGCAGGTGTTCAGACTGTCTCACTGCGTGGCTCCCCATGGCTAACAACTCTCCCCGGAGGCATGTGGGGGCAGGTGGGCCTATGGCTGCAGGATGGAGCTAGGACTGGGCTGTGCCAAGTGCCCCAGCTCTCCGCTCCATTCTATACAGGACCTCACTGCAGTCCAAAGAAGATTGCAGAAGAGGAGACCCACAAATTTCCATGCTATAGTGTGTCAGAAGATATCTAATCCCAAAGATGATCACTTTAGTCACTAAGAGATATGCCAAGACAGAACCTGGGCCTAGAGGGTAAGGAACATCCTACCACTATGAGCCAAACCCTTCTTGGTCTACTGGAGCCTTAACCTTTTCATGTTCACAAGGTAGATGGTCTCCCTCAGGGGCTCACTCTGCACTTGTGTCTTAGTACAGCTATTAATTAAACAGCTATTAGAAGCCAGGCCTGAGCGAGGGTTGCCCTGGAGGGATCTGCTGAGCCCCTCGTATTTCCAGAAGCTGAGTCCAGTTGCTCAAATGAACCACACCAGTCCCTAGTTTTGAAAAAGCTTTGTAAAATGTGAAATGCCAAACTACTGGCAACATTAAATGCCTAGCATCAAAAGTAATTATGCTAGTGAGAGGGCTAAGTTACACAGTCTAGGTTAATGCTCTCCACACTGCAGCGTGCATCCGAAACGATCAGGATCTTGCACATCTGGTCAGTAGGTCTAGGCTGAGCCTGTATTTTTAGCCAGTTCTCAGGGACTGCCACTGTCAGGTACCTGTTAATGTCACACTTTGGATAGTAAGTTATTGGGCTAATGCTGAGCAACTGCTGTTCATTAAACCTAAAATATAACTCAGTTGATCCAATTAGCTACCTAATTGCAAGATTTGATGGGAGAGGAACATAAATTCCCGAGACTAGGCAACTAGGCTCTTGAGGGTGGGCTGTATATCTTCTCTACCTGTCTGTGTCGATACAGATCCTGCAATTAGCTATACAGAGAAAGCTAGAGAGAGAGAGGACGGACAGACAGAGTGATATATGGGTCTATACACGGACATTTTGTTTTTCAGATGAGACATGGGGTAGATAAAAACACTTCACAATCTTCTCAGTGGAATCTGAAATGCTTCCTGGGGAGGCAAGTTGTCCAGGTGCGAGGGGCAGGCACAGCCTGAGCACAAATCTTGGACAACATCTTTTGGCACCCCGATCTTTTGGTGGGTCTCATCTAACTGAACAAGGGAACGATACTGTCAATGCTTCAAACATGAGCCCAACGCAGGGGCTGCAGCCGGGTGAGGGCACAGCTGGAGCCGGACTCTTCCTCAAGCTCTTTCTCTTTTGACTCAAAAGCAGAAGCCCACTCAGAGACACTCTCGTGCTATCTGCTACAAATGGGGGGTGAGGGCACCTGAAAATCCTGTGCTTTCCTTGATGAACTCTGTTCCCAAAATAAAGCCCACAAACTGTCAGCAGCTGGAATCATCCCTCTGCAGAGAGCACCTCGGCTGGCAGTTGACTTAAGCAGTTATTTTCAGGCTATAATTTTCACAAAAACAGTAGGGTGTGCCTGGCGGGAGATGTTTTCTACAATTGGAAAGAAAACAATGAGAAAACTTTGGAACAAAGAACACTCAGATTCTTACAGACAATTCAGGGTCAAGGCTAACAAAGAGAGGCAAACTTTTCAAGCAACTTGTGAGGAGTTAGGAACTACGCTTCAGAAGGCGAGGCTGAGGAGGCATGCCACCTGAATGGACGGCAGGGGTAAGCTAGAGGGACAGGGGAGCCAGTGAGGACCTACAGTGGTTCAGGGGAGGAAGCCCAGAGGTTTCAGAAGTGACAGCAGTGGAAATGGACAGGAAGGACATAGGCACATGAAAGCCACTGGGGTGTGACAGTGGCCAAAAGAGAATACAGTCTTGGGGTACCCATCCCAAGGGCTAAAAGGCATAGTCCAGGCAATGAGAAAAAACACATAAAGGCACAAGCAATTCTGACCTGAGGTGAAGACTGGGGGCCAGCAGCAATTTGAAAGCAGACTCCTGTTTTCATATTTACGTCTCATGCTCCCCTGGGCCTATAGGAAGAGAGAGGGATGATGTAGATGGAAGGGGGAACCTGTGGGAACCCCACCTCTCAAGGCCTCTTTCCAGAGCCCTTTATTCCCTCCAAACATGAATCCGACAAGTCACAAGGCACCCTGAAAATGCTTCCGGTTAGTTTGTGCCAACACATGAGGCCCAAAGCCACCTGTGAGGCAGATCCTTGGAAACTTTGAAATTCTTTTCCCACAACCAGGAGACACTAACAGCCCACAAAGACAGGAAATGACAGCAGCTCTCTGCAAGGCTTCACCTCTGCCCCTCAAACTCCTCAGCAGGAAGAGCAGGTGAGTGTGAAGGACAATGGAAAGGCCTTTGATCCTTAAACTAGCCCAGGTGCCTCATGTGGCTTGGAAGGGACATCTCTGTATGCAGTTTCTAACATTTCTGGGTGTTGGCCACACACAGCCTTGCCTATGAACAGCACTCCATGATGCAGAACCCATCTTTTGAAGTTATGGTTCATAATTGAATCTGCTGGCCTCTTTCCTGCTATGCCCATGATAATGGTAGTACCACAAGAGTCCAGCACCTCAGCTTAGCAGTTCTGGAATATTACTGTCTCTAGAACACCTCTTTGAGCAGTTCCCAGGCTCTCTAAAGGGCATTGTACTTATACAGTGCCTTAGGATTTTCTAATGCTAGCTGCTATAACAAAAATATCAGTGGTCTACATAAAAACCATTCACATTTGACCTTTGAATCACATCGAGTGTGGCTGCTGACCTCATCCCCCTCAAACATCCATCTGAAAATTTACATAAGTGTTCTGTTGGTCAAAAACACCCGACTAGTAGCTGGCTATTCCCTAGAAGCCTTGGTGATGACCCAGTTGACTTAGTATGCCGTATACACTATGTACAGGGTAGGTACCTGGAACCTGGAAGGGACCACCTTGTTGGGTAGTGAGCTCTTGCAGGGATGGTCAGCACTCATGGTGGCATTTCAGCAGAGACTTGCAGCATGCGAGCTGGTGGCAGCAGTTACAGACAGGTAGCACAGTGGCTGTCCTCTACGGTAAACTGTACGCAGCCACCATTTAACTGGGCATCTCCACATCTACATCAGCCACAAATGGCCTCTCGGGTGTGCATACATTTGGTAAACTATGAAGTTCATCGCTGGGTTTTTTGTTTGTTTTTTCCAAATTGTCACAAACCTCAAAACAGTAAAATTCTCACCTAAGTGGGTGTGCGTCCAAGCCTTTGTTGCTCAGTCATCTGGGTCTGTCACTCCGGGGAGATCCACAGGGCCTCTGTCCTGCAGGGCACCCTCACTGCAAACTCAGGGGCTTGTGGCTCCAGCATCTTTGAACTTTCCATACTTCTTGGATAGGCCTACAGATTGTATGTGAGCACACCACACACACAGTGTTACACCTGTCTAGTGGACAGAAACTTATTGTCTCACAGGTCTGGGGAGTTTGAGAGTGAAGAGTCTGGAGAGGAAGAGCCTAGCTTCATCATAACAAAATGAAAAGGTAGCCATGGGAGGAAGGCTAGGAGGAGCTAGCTTACATCTTAAGTAAGTCAAGAAATTCCTCCAGATTAAAAAAAATCCACAGCCGAGTGGTGGTGGCACACACCTTTAATCCCAGCACTCAGGAGGCAGAGGCAGGCAGATCCCTGTGAATTCAAGTCCAGCCTGGTCTACAGAGCAAGTTCCAGGAAAGGCTCCAAAGCTACACAGAGAAACCCTGTCAAACAAAAACAAAACAAACAAAAAAAATCCACATGAGGGGTTTTATAGGAAGAAAATTGACATTTCCTTATGTAGAAAAGACCACCGGGGGCTAGATGGTGAAATTCACCATCATGAAAGCCATACTACCTCACCTGTGGGAGCCAGTCTACTTTCCCAGGGAGCTAGCTTCCTGGCTCCTAGAATAAAGATGGCTTCCCAGGAGTAGTCAGGAGTTTGTTCCCCATTCATTTGGCTGCTTTTCTCTTCCACACTTATCCCAGGCATATAAAAAATGCTTAATTCACAATCTTCTTGAGAAGCAGGGTGGTTGGGGAACTGACCCAAGGTCACACAGATCCCCTCGAGTGGCAGCATAGGCATTAGATTCCCAACAGTTCAGCTCTGAGACCCACGCTTGTTTCCTGACACAAATATGTTTTTGCCACTGACCAAAACTTTAAAAAGAGCAAACCCAGAAGCAGCCAGGCGATAGCAGTGTCTTCAGAGCACTATGCCCTCCCGTGTGGCTCACAGCCAATGGGAAATGTTAGTGTGTTGAGCCTTCTCTGACTTGGATAATCATTTCTGGCTGGGGTTTTCAGGGCCTATAATTGGAGGTCACAATCATTTCCTGCATAGCTATGGCACACATGGCCTGCCCATGGGCTGCGTGTACCACAGGATACCCATGAATGTTCCTAACACAAAATGAGACCTTTAGTGTGATTTTTTTTAAATGTCTGTGTGTGTGTGCATGTGCATGACTATTGAGGCCAGAAGCCAGATATCAGCCATCCTTAGTCACTGTCACAGTTTTTGAGGCAAAGTCTCAACTAAATTTGGAGTTTGCTGATTCCACTGGACTAGCTGGTCAGCAAGCTCCCAAGAGCCTCCTGTGCCTACCTCCCCGTACTTGTTTTACAGGGAGCATTTTTTCACAGATCCTGGGAATCGAACTTGGACCCCCATGTTTTCCCAGCTAGTACTCTACTGACTGAGCTATGTCCCCTCGTGATTTGTGTGTGTTCTCAAACATGAACTTTTCAATGACAAAGTCCTGTCGAATACCCCACCCTCCCCTTACAGCAGGAGGGAGTAACAATGCTGCTCACAGTGAGGAGCTTGCCAGCACCTGCTGAGGCAGCAGCCAAGTTAGAGCTCAGAACAGAGGGGACCTGTGGTGGGGTGTGGAAGCTAGCCTGTGCCAGTCTTGCTAACGATGACACATTTATTCCCCAATGTGTTCAACATCATCTCCTGGCAAGCTTTAAATTGGCCATGCTCTCAGTGTTTATGCCACAGGAATGAACAAACTCTTCAAGTCAGCACCTTGGCTATATGTGCTTTGGGGTGAGGCCCAAGAGTCTAGATTTGTTTTACTTTTTTTTTTTTTATGTGGATGTGTGTGTATGGCTTTGTGACTTTATGTGTACCATGTGCAGTACCTGCAGAGGCCAGAAGAGGATGTCAGATCCCCTAAGGCTGAGTTATAGCTTGTTATGAGTACCAAATGTGGGTTCTGGGAACAGAACCTGGGTCCTTTGCAAGAGCAGTAAGCACTCTGCAGAGCCATCTACCCAGCCCCAAGAATCTGGATTTGTAGCAAGTTCTCTCCTGAGTTTCCTGGTCCCCAAAGGAGTGTCTGACCTTGAGCAGGGACTCTTCAAAACTTCTCATACAAATTAGTAGGAAATCTGGTCAGAGAGATGGTCTAAAACTTAGGGCCCATGTCCAGGAGCTCAGTCAGAGTCCAGCTCCTTCCTGGGCAGTAACCCACGTCCCAGACAAGTGGCGGTACTGGTGGCTCCCACTCAGGGGCTGGGGCATCTTGTCACTGTCAGAGAGTGGTCAGTTTGGGTACAGGTTTCAATCTGTGAGGCAAAGTCTGCTTCGTGTCATTTTCTCCTCAAAATGGATTTCCGTCTTTAATAACAGCACAAGAAGCTTGGCCAAAGCTACACAACCCGAAGAAAACCTGCCAGCACAATGGTGTTCTGTCAACTTCAGATGGAGTAAAGTCATGTTTTACAGCAGAGGTAAGGGCCTGGGATGTGAGCCTATCTGGCCATTGTGTCCATGACCATCTAGTTTCACAGAGATGGCCCACCCACCCGCTGGTATTCAGGAGGGCTGACACTGGTGTTTTTCCACCAGAAGTCATGAGGGGTGATTCTCAAGACTCATTGGCTCTCCCCAAAGCACCCCGAGGCCTGGCTGACTCAGGAAGCATTCCTTCCGCTGCCCCCATGCAAGCCCCACTCTCCCAGAGCACCCAGCAGCAGCAACACAGGGTCCAGCCCAGCTGTGACCAAGCTGCCTTGGGACAGCTTGGTCATCTCTGCCTGTCTGATAGCCAGGTCCCACCCACCATTCAAATCCAGAATGAACTCCTGTCTCTTAGTGACCATAAATCTCAGCCATCTGGACCTCCGGGGGAGTGTTCAGTGATCCTCTGTGAGGGCTAATCTTAAGGAGAGCAGACACAGCCCGGAAGACTCAGGGTGCAGAGCAGAAGGAGAGAAACTGGGGCACTCTGGGAAATACTTTCCAGGGAATATTTCTAAGATACCCACCACCCACCTACCACACACACAGTCCCTGTATTAGCCTTGGAATAACCCTCTTGGGTGAATGAGGTGAACAGACAGACGAAGGACAATGGCTAGTGAAAGGGAACAATGAGCACACAGGTGTGGTTATAATGCTCCTTGAATTTTGCCGGTGTGTGTGTGGCCTTGTCTGTAAGACACAAATGCCTTGACTGGCCATACCCTGCCCTCCTCACTCAACATGCAAACACATATTTACTGTGATTTTTTTCAGACCAGGAAGCCTGCACATGTCCAGCAGCAAACAAAGCCATCATGGGCCCTGGTTTCATGAATTCACACATGAGCTGAGGGGAAGCAGACAAAATTAACAATGAATTCTTGAGTCCATTTCAGATGGAGACAGCCATGAAACAGACCAACGGGAGGCGGGGGGCGGGGAAGGCTACTTGAGTTAAGAGGGTCGTGAGACGCCGCTATGACGAGATGACATGTACAGACCTAAGGGAGAGCAGTCAACCATGGGGGTGGAGGAAGGGTTCCAGGTGAATCGCAGGTGCAAATGCACTGAGGTGTGTCCTTGGGGACTGGGGGTGGGTGAGAAATGGGAATGAAGCCAGGAGACAGGATGAGGAACCAGGATAGCAAGGGGTGTATGCAGTGCCCAGCATGAGGGGCTTCAAACCCATCCCACCCCTGTCCGGGAGTTTATGTTTCTCTAACAGGAGGAAAGGAACGCTACAGGTCACCAGTGTGCAGTGTGCACAGGAGCCTTCCAGAAAGAACTTGACCAGGGACCACATGATTTTCAAGGCAGGTGCTAAAGACAATTTGGACCCAGCTGGTGACAGGGGGACAGAGGGGGTGGTCAGGCTCCAGGGCAGAGGATGCGCTTGTGGATGAAGGGACATGGGAAGAGGAGACCCAGAAGCCCAGAAGAGGCCCCTGGGTAGAGAGTTGACCACAGAGTTGAGTGAAGAGGCTACTGAGGGCTTAGGCTTAGGGCCTGAGGTGAGCTAGGCAAGGTGAACAGGAGGGAAACTATGTCCAAAGGTCAGCAGGAGGCAGTCCGTGGACCTTTGGAGCCTGCAGAGCTGCTGAGCAGACGGTGTCGAGTTCCAGGGACTAGTCACCTCCTTCCTCAGTAACCCATGGGTCACAAGTACACCCACAGGGGCATACCCAACAGGACATGAACAAAGGATCCTCCCACCACACACAACTGCTTCAACTGTGAGCCCCCTGCCCCCCTTCAGCCCCAGCTTCCTCGGGCAGCACACACACCTTCCGCTCCCACTCCACAGTTTGTATGTGTGTCTCTCTCTGGTCAAATGGTAGCACTTCTTAGACTCTTTCACACATTTGGTTCCCCTTGAGGCCTCCATCCACCGTAGCTACAAGAAGCCCCTGTCTTCACACACCACTGCCCTACAGTCTCTCTCAGCTCTTGTACAACAGTTATCCTGGCTTGGATAGGGAGATTGGGGGGATTGGGGGGTGGTGGTGAGGCACGTCCACATGTTGGGAGCTTGAAGAAAGGATGTGCCGCTTTCTCCTCTGGTCCTCCCGGGAGCTCCTCCTCTTTCAGAATGTCCAGGCAGCTCCAGGCTTGTGGGGTCCTGTGGTGTCCATGGCTTGCTGTGGAGCTGTCTCTGTGCTTGTCCCTTTCCTACAAATGGGGCCTTCTCAACAGAACAGTGATGTGCAGACTGTTGCCGGGGACACCGAAGGCTTGTCATTACATTCCAGGCTGGTGCCAAGAGCATCTCATACCCTTAATCCTTTGAGGCAGGGGATGTTGCTCACCCAGCTTACAGATGGTACAACTAAGGATTAGAGGACTTAAGCATCTTACCAAACTCACAGACAAGCTACCGCAGGAGGACCTGAGTAGAGCCTGGGCTTCGTTTCATTCTGTCATAGAGTCCACATGTAGCTCCAGGGCAGACGTCTGGACCTCTTGAAGCCTCAGAGCAGAGAGGGCACAGCAATGCCTGGCACAAATCTCCAGGGCCCTGGAGGCTCACAACTCCCCTCTTCTTGGTTGCCCGGTCCTTAGCCAGTCACCACCCTGCAGAAGCTGCCCGCAGAACAGCCATATTTACTCAGGTGACAGGTGTGATGGGCAGGGCTCTGGCCTCAGAGGCTGGGCAGCTTCTCACAGAGAGGCTTGGAAAAGAAAGGGCAGCAGTCGTTCAAAGAAAGTGACTCTTGAGAATGAAGGTGGGGAAGCTACAGCTCAAACACACCTGCACTCAGCCAGGCCTGCTCACCCTCAAAAGCAACTTCCGCCAGCCACTGGTAGGGCCAGCTGAGAGACTTTGCCACAGAGACCAGCCATCTGTCAGAAACTGCTGACATTCCCTGTGTCCTGTGATAGCCTGGCTCTACCTTCCAGAGGGGAAGGCTCAGGCTTCCCTCTGTAGGCAAACTGTCTCCGAGTGGGTGGACTCAGAGATGGCGGAGACCCTGAGAGACCAGAGCAGACTCGCTTCCTACGTGGACAGTTTTATGTTGGTGTGTTAGGCGGGTTCCGAATGATTCTGCCTAGTGCATAGCCTGGAATGGTCTGGAACCTGACACACATGCACTTCAATACCATTGTCCTCCTTACGGTCACCGTCATCAAGCCTAGAAGGCACATTTACCAGGCATTAATCACTTTGCTCGTCTCATCCCGGACACCTCACAGTGGCTCATGAGATAAATGTTAATGCCTCCACCACTCGGCAGAGCCAGGAACCAAAACTCATGGCGAAGCCCCACACCACAGCAGGGTGAACCTCTCACTGCTCCACTGAGGTGACAGTGAAAGGAACCGTCTGGAGGCGGCAGCCCATTCTCTACAAAGCTGGACAGGCCACAGGACAGGTCCCCGTGATCTCATCTGCATGCCACCCAGAGTGCCTGGCAGCCAACAAGTCTACTCTAGCCACACTGACCACACCTGCTCATATCAAAGCCACCCTCAGCTCCCTCTGGCTGCCGAATGTGCAGTCAGCCAAGACACAAAAACATTCTAGTCTGCCTGATACCAGGTATCAGCTAGATGCTTGGCAAAATTCAGTTCAAAACAGAACTTGGCCATCAGCCACCACCAGTGCTGGGTTTGAATCCTGGTTCTGTCCTATGTTACTCTTGTTATGTTCAGGAGTTACCCAGCTCCTGCATCTCCATTTCCTAATCTAGAAAATGGGGATAATGTTGCCCTTGAAGAGTTAGTAGAGGGACTAGATAAGAACAATGAGATGTGATTCACATAAAGGTCTAAATAGGCTTCCTGAAGCACAATAAGTATGAGACAAACAAAAAAGAAAGGAAGAAAGAGAGAGAGAAAGAGAGAAAAGAAGAAAAATGATCAACCCTGAGCCTTTCTTACATCATCAGATTTATGAACCAGACTAGTCTGGCAGCCAAAAATACCAAACCTGTGATTTTAGCCAAAGAAAGGCACTTCCAAGCCTCTGATCTCTCTCTTACTCAAAGTAAGGATGTTGCCACCATCTGCTCACTACTGACAGAAGCTGTATGCTGCCGACGCATGAGGAAAATATTTAGAAAGCTTCAAATCAAGGCTAGGTGGGGTGGGATTAGAGTTGCCATGTCCTCTACCCATCTAACTCAGAATCTATCATTCTGGTTAAGTTGGGCCTGGGCCCGAGGAAACTCACAGAACTGATAAGTCAAGCTGGTCAGGGCAGCAGCCTTTACCACTGACATGCATCTTCAGAGATTCGGTCACACGGCAAAGCGTTCTGCGTCCTGGCTGCACATCACAGCCTAGCCTGGAACAGTGTGTATGCCATCACTGAAGTCCCGACCTTCTTCACAACCTCAAGCCAAGTCCAAAATGGGATGTGACAGCCAGGACACTAATCGAATGGTGCAAACAGATGCAGACATTACTGCGTGTCTTGGAGGAAACTTTTGCAAGAACCCGAGGCTGCTGCAGATTCCAAGCCCTGCACAGGCTGGCTCCAGGGGTGCTCAGGTTTCTACAGACACTGCCCTCGACCTTTGGGGGCTGGCACATAGCAAAGGGATGCTCATGGGACACTCAGGAGGCAGATGTGAACATGGCCATAAGGCCCTCGTTTCACTGTGAGGTGTCAGTGCCTCAAAGGAGGACATCCAGGGGCACAGAAGAGTAGTAGGGACACATGGTGGGGTGGAGGGTCAAGGAAGGATTTCTGAAGGGAAGACATCTGTACTGAGAAATGAACCAGGTCAAGGTAGGTAGTGGGACAAATGGCGGACAGCGGCATTCCAGAGGAGCGTGGCAGACACTGCTCTGCAGAGCCCAGCCAGGTCGATTGCTATGTGGTGGGGTGAGGAAAGCAGGCCGTGGCACACTGAGCAAGCCATGTGGCTCTCTGCCCTCAGGCCCAGGTACCGGCACCCAAGGTAAGAAAATGTTGCACATGGGCCCAGGGAGAACTATGGACCTATCACAGAGACCTCCCGGCTGGGGAAGGAACACAAATGAATGTCCCTAAGTAGTGATTGAAGGCTTCAGGGATGCTGTTAGCAGATGCTCCTAGCAAGCTGCCCCACATCCCAGTCATCTCTTTACTGCAGATGAACCAGCTCTGGCCCGCACATCTGCCTCTGCTATTTTTGCCCGTGGGCTCCGCCTGATACTAAATCTTACCACCTTGCTCCCGGCTCGCTGTGAATGGCAGTTTCAAAGCCGTTTCTATAGTAATTAACTGTCTTGAGGTCTTTCATGTCTCAGAGTTGAGGAGAGTGACAGGGACTGTCAGAAGTGAAGAATCAGTCAAACACGTTCAGTCAGGAAGTGGCAGGGCCAGAAGCAGCAGGAATGCCTGATGGTGCTGAACAGCATTTCTCCAAGTGTGCTCCACTTTGACTGACTGGCGTTCTATGTGAAAAGGGCTCCCAGGTCAAGTTAGCTTAGGAAACACTGGCTGAAAGGGTGCTGAGTGGCCTTCCTGCCTGTGGACCTTCTCAGCCCCTCCCGTGTGCCGACAGCACTGAACCCCAGTCCCCAACCTCTGCATGGCCCACGCTCTCATGCTGCAAGACGAGACTGCATAGCAGAGCTTGGTAATGCAAGTCTGTAACCCCAGCCACTCTGAAGACCGAGATGGGAAGACTGTTTCAGGCCAGTCTGAGCAACTTAATGGGACTGTCTCAAAACAAAACAAACAACTCTCTCCTCCCCGGGAGCTGTGGGGTAGAGCTCAGTGGTGAGCACTGCCCTAGCATGTACAAGGCTCTGGGCTCAATCCCGAGTACCACAAAAAGGAAAGAGAGAATACTGCACCCTATTGCAGCACATAGGGGCATCATAATAAACTCCCATAGTCAACTACTGTCAAATGGTAGAGGTGTGCTCTCGCAGTTTGGAAGTTAGAGATTCCTAATTAAGGGGCTTGGCAGGGTCCTGCTCCCTTTGGAGGCTCTGGGAAGGGTTCTCTCTTTCCCTTCCTGGCCTCCAGTGGTATCCAGCAGCCCATGGCATTTCCCAGAATGTTGAATCACTCTCATCCCTGCCTTCACCTTCCCCGAGTCCTAGGTCTTCATGCGGCCTACGACAGCCCATCCTAGTCCAGTGACACCTCCCCTTAACTTGGTTACACCTGCCCATATCCCATTCCAAACATGACAAGTCCCAGGGGTCAGGACTTGGACATCTGTTCTGGGGGAGCAGGGGTATTACCAAGCCCACTATGGACTGGAGAGGACAGAGGAGTGGAAAGAACCGGTGGGCTCAGCACAGAAGAGTTCTGAAGCCAGGATCTGTCTTTGCAGCCTCCGATGGGATTTCCCGAAGGTTCTCCAGGCTCATCTTTGGCGTCTGTGTGCAGAATTCTAACACCAAACATGGTGGGTGGTTGTAGGATCCGAGTTTGTAAAGTCTACTATAAAGGGCCCCAGTAAGAACAATGGGATACTGTCAGATTTGCTCTTTGGGAAAAAACAAAACAAAAACAAAAACAAAAACAATTATCCCTTTTCTGTGTTTATGATAAAATTCCTTCCCAAAGGGGGAAGGGCACACAAATAATGTCTACCCTCCTTCTCAGGTCCCAATAACAAACTGAGATACAAGTCTACCGAAGTTCACCCCCGGGAACCCATGAGTTTATCAGGGTCATGAGCAGAGTGGTTACAGTCTACCACACTGGAAAGTCTGCACCCAGCATGGATAACTCACCATGGCCACACAGATGGAGCCCCTACCCTAGTCCTTCCAGAGTCCCATATACTCTAGCCTCTCTCCAAAACCCTTAGGTCACATGCAATTAGGGCAGGATTGCATACAACTGGCTGGGAGATGGCTGGATATGCAGGCAGGAGGCCCATGACCCTCCCCTTCCTTCCATGGGGGAGGGAAACAGCCAACAAGCTCAGCATTGATGATCTTTTGGGGGCAGGCCCAGCCGAACTTCTGAAGATGGTGGCCATTTTTCTCCAAGGATAGTCCTCAACAGTATGAAGGATAGCTGGGCAGGAGCAAGGCTGTCATCTCTGTCTTTCCGGGTCCCATCTTGAGTGCATCTGAAGAAATCTCCCAACAGCCCATCTGGCCAGATGTGGCCAGCAGCTGTATACCACATGAAGATCTATGGGGAAACATCGAGTATGGTCTGTCCATTTATGTCAGCTCTAATACCACCACTAGACAACAAACACACACGTTATCAAGAGTTTGGGAGGCCATTTTCTCCTCAAAGTGGAAATGGCAGTTCCTCACTGAGACCCCTGACAGTTAATATGAGGAATGAAGCAAAAATGCAGAGAGAGGCTTTGTGGTGTACAGTTCCCTGTTCAAAGGAAGTGAGTGGAATGGGTGATTCTTTCGCTCAGTGTACTGTTCCCAGTGGGTCATCAAGTCCCTACCTCAGGCTTACTTTGGTGACAAGGTGCAGGAGAACAAGACTCAGACGATCCTCCATAACTGTGAAGATATTGAGCATCAGCTTGTGACCCCATGGGGAGCCATCCTTGGGCCTGCTGTAGCCTTGACTTGCAGTGACAGAGCTGGTCCAAAGTGGGAGGCCGTGCCCCAGGCTGAGTGACTAGATTAGACATCCAGGAGCAGTCACCGGGAGGTCTTGACTGGAGCCAGATGACCAGGTGCTAAGACAGGTGACTCTGGCCATCTCTGCTGGAGCTGGGAACACGTAGGAGCAGGGAGAGGTGTGGGTCCCCAGGTGATCATCGCGCAGGTGCAGTGGGGATACCCCATCACAAAGCGGCATGCAGGACAGGGCCCGCAGAAACTGCCTCCCTTTCCAAGGCAGGAATGTGAGTTCCCTGAGGCCTGGCTCTTGTGATTTATGAGGCCTGCAATGTCTCAGCCTGTACCAAACCTACCTTAAAAGCTAGAAACAGGGACAGGTCTGGCCTCCAGGCCACAAGCATGTGCACAAACACAGGCACTATGTGCAGGTGTGTCCGCAGAGCCCCAGAGAGGGGGAGCTGGCACAGGCCCATGTGTACTGTGCCTGGTGGGACTTCAGAGCTCACTCCCAAACTGTCTGTGCTTCTACCTGCTTCCACAACCAGCATTGGGGGCAGGGCAGGCACCTGTGCCAGTGAAGGAAGCCTTTTCAATCAGGGACCCCCTCAGGCACAGGGTGAAGCCTTAGAAGTTCCTAGAAGAGAGTGTGCTGGGTTTGGGGACAACAGGCATGAGTGTCAGCTGGCTGCTGCAGGGTGCTGTGGTCTGAGGCAGGCTGCTTCCCTCTGCTGCTCTCCATGCCCCTAACACGGTGCTCAATGCTCAGGGCATCCTTGCAACCCTGAGGTTCACATTTCAGTCAATACCATTTCCCAAGTACCTGCAGGACATGTGACAAACACTGGTGGAGATCCCAAGATCACAAAGTGAGAGCCAAAGAGACAATTATTGTGTGGGTCCTTGGGCCCACGGAGTTCCGGGTCTGTCTTAACTGCTCATGCCTTGCAACCCCCTCAGAGTCTCTAATTCCTCATGAGACAAAATGAGGTCTCTGTGGGTCCCACCCCACTAGGTGGCTGTGAGTGTTGTAGAAACCACTGCTCGTGCAGTTGGCCACCACACTTGCACACACCATTTCCCGTGTTGGCTACTGACACTGTTTTTTAAAAGTTGTATTTTGTGTAAATAAAAGCTCAGATCTTAGGTGTTGCTGAGAACTATATGTCCCCTGCATATCCATCTCCAGGGCCAGATAGCCCCCTGGTGATCTTTCCACTCAAGTCCCATGTCCGGATTTGCTTCTCTGTTTAGCCAAGATAAACATGACCAAAAACAACTTGGGGAGGAAAGGGTGCATTTGTCTTACAGGTAACAGTCTATCACGGAGGGAAGTCATGCAGGAACTCAAGCAGGAACCTAGAACTAGGAAGTGAAACAGAGACCATGGAGGAAGGCTGCTTACTGACCCACTGCCCTGACTTGCCCAGTCTGAGTTCTTAAACAGCCCAGGCCTACCTGTCTAGAAACAGCACCACTCACGTGGGCTGGACTCTGCTGCATCAATTAGCAATCAAGAAAATGCACCACAGGCCAGTGTGATGGAGATAATTCCTTAACGGAGGTCCCATCTTCCCAGGTGTCAGGTGACAGCAAAGATTAGCCTCACCCTGCCTGCTTGCTCCCAGACGTAGCCTCTTCTGAGTCCCAGCATTATAGATAGTGGTACCATGTAGTGTCCCCCGCCCCCACCCCCACCCCACCTGGACCCCACTCTTGTGTCTGAAGTTTTTGCTCAGCATATGGTGTTTTAAGGTTCATTCATGTTGTTGCAGGTATTTTGAGTTTGTTGTTTTTCTTTGGTGCATAGAATCTTACTAAATATTTATTTATTCTGTTCCTGTTGATAACCATTTGCTTCATCTCCAGTTCGGGACTGTTATAAGTAACTTCACTAGAAACACTGCTGTAAATATTTCTTTACAAGCACACATTCTCACATCTTTTTAGCAGTAATTAGGGTGGAACCACTGGGCTATATTATAAACAGAATACGTTATATGAAAAATCTATTTTCAATAAAAATCAAAATTCTATATTAAGCAAGGAATGTGTGCATTGGTTACTTTTCTAATCTGTGATAAAATCCCATGACAAAAGCAATGTACAGAAGCGTTTATTTGAGCTTATGATTCCAGAGGGATGCGAGTCCATCATGACAGAGTGGCGTGGCAGCAAACAGCAGACGTGATGGCCAGAGCAGGAAGCTGAGAACGCCCATCCTCAACCACACGCGTGAAACGGAGAGCCAGACTGGAAGTGGTGGGAGGCTTCAAACTCTCTAAGCCCGCCTCCAGTGACGTGCTTTCATCTGTAAACTTGGCTTGTTTGCCTTGCAGTTTTAATCTCTGCAGAAGTCTTCACTTTGCTTATGACTAGACCAGTCTGCCTCTAGGCACAAGGAGCTTTTTCCCAGGAATCCAGAGAGAGGCCCCAAGGAACAAGCCAGGCCTCAGGCTCCTGCCCACAGCACATGCACTTCAGAAATTTTTCTAACTGTGTGTGGCTGGCACTGTGTTCACGTTCTTAATGGAATCTCTCAGTTTGTGCTTTATGTAGCTTGCCCGAGAAAGCTTTGCTTACCCCAGGGCTGTGAAACTAGTGTAGGATTTTGCTTGTTTTCTGAAAGCTGTTTTGTTTCTATGTTTTATATTCAGACTTAGGATTCATTACACCACTATTTGTAAAATTGTGGTGGTTGTCTGGTGCCATAAACACTAAGGAAACACTCTGGTTCTTTGCAGGATTAGACTTGAGTTGAGCCTCAGGCTAAATACATCATTTCAGTCCTAAGAAAGGCCTTTTGTTACCATCATGGCTTAGACTCATTCACAGAGATACCACTGACTGACCACAGGCCGCAAGTGGCTGGTTTCACAACCACTGGTCAAACAAAATGCTTCCTCCCCTTTCCTGGATCTACCAGGTACGGTCACAAACTCTGATGAGCACAGTGGCCCAACGGTAGCCCAGGAAACCACAGTTTTGCAATCCCAGGCTTAGGAGGAGGCACTGAGAATTCTGGGAACCCCTGTCCCCAAAGCTGTTGCTCCCCAGGGGCCTCTAAGCTGACATTTGGGGAAGAGAATGTGATTGATGGCACCCGATGCAGACAGCTCCAAGGACATCAAGGCCTGATACAGAAGGGCTCCGAACCCCCCACAGCCAAGACAGCAGGTGCAGGGACACCTTGGTGTGGATGTGAGGTGACTTCTCATGATCCCAGAAGCTGTGGTCCTGAGACAAACGCTGTCAGGCCAGCCTGGCAGCAAGAGGCCTGTGCGCCCTGTCACTGATACTCTTCAGAACACTTGGAGGCGCCCTCCCAGCCCAGGGCTGATCCATGTCCCAGGGAGGGGAGGCCTTGCCTGTACCTCAGTACCCCGAGAGCCCTGCTGGCTCTGCTTGCACACTGACACACCCCTTGTCACCCACTCATGAGACAGGGACCAAAGACTGGAACCCTGGTGCTGCTGCTTGGGACTCACAGAGGAGCAGGGCTTGGCATCTCTCGCACAGATCCAACTCAAGAGAGATCAGGGTGTCACACCCAGGGGAGCTGAGTCTGGGCAGTCTGAGTCCAGAAACAAAGGACACCCCAAGGCCAGTGGTCCAGAACACAAAGTGCTCAGGTCTCAGATGGACTTCAACTTAAAACGTGGTGACCACCACTTTGTATGGAGCAGGAGAGCTGGCTGAGTCAACCTGGGCCACACCGCAGAGGGGGACGGCCTCATGTCACCTCTTTCTTAGAAAGGAAGCATTACCTTAGGTGACCTGTGACATTCTGGGTTCATCTGTGACTTAAGAGTTTTTAAAAAGCCAAGTTTCTTCTCCCCGAGTTTCTTTCAAGAGAGTCATCTGAGCATCATTTATAACTCAAATAATTCTGGATGTCAATTGTGTGTCTTTAATGAGCCCAGAAATTTTCATAATTATCTTTTTTCCAAAGACATAATTATAGGTTAGAGTATATGCTACAGACAAGACATTTAAATGGAGCTTTTTACACACTTAGGCATTCTGCTTCTTTCAAAAAACATTTTGAAGAGGGTTTCCAATTACCCTTTTTTTGCTTTTCTTTCTGCCTCTGGGGTAAACACTGGGAGGTAAGATGATAATTGTCCCCAGGCAGTAAGTGCCCCCATGCCTAAGGAGTGTACCCAGCCTAAGGCCATCTCCCTGTTCCTCCAATGTAGACCCATCTCCCCTGTGTCTGCACTGAGAACACAGACTGGCAGGAGGTGGCACAGGTTGCCCAGAGTGCTGTCCTGTATAAGAAGCCCAGGTTAGCCCCCAAGCACTCTGGGTGTCTCCGATGGGTACAAAGGAATGAATGAAGTAAGTAAGCTTTGATTGGTACTAGGGTCAGAGTCTGTGCCCAGTAACAACTCAGGACCTCATTAGCTCTTGTGGCATGAGTTGGAACTGGCAGGTGGAGGAGCCTAGCTGGGACAGGACAGGGAGACTGCCGATGTGTCTGTCTTTCTGACTGGGACAAGGTGTTTGGGCTGTAAAGGGGCAGCGACCCTACAGACCTTACAGAGACCTTTGCAACTCTCTCCTATTGAGTGACTAAATCATGGTCTCCCCTATTTCTAGAGCTGCTGGTCACATGTTTACTTCTGAACCCAATAACCCATGTCCTGGGAAGACGTTTGGGGAAGGAGCAAACACGTGTGGCCAGCTTCAGAGAGCAGGCTCCCAGGGACCTCTGTTGCCGGCTGGGGTCCAAGAGGAAACAGCCACCTCCAGCACAGGCAGTGGGATGAAGATGCCAGCACAGCTGCCCGAGGTGGGGGCCGGCCAGAGAGAGGCCCTGTGGGGGAGGTGTCCAGTCATGTCCAGCAGGGGCAGCTCAGACAAGACCTCGACAGACCAGCTGCAGGAAGCCCGTGCCCATTACAGCCCAGCACCCCACAAACCATGCTGGGAAAGCACAGGGAAAGAAAAGGATCCTCTGGCCCAGAAGTCCTACCAAAGACCTTTTCATAGTGGCATACTGATTACCAACATACTCTTGGCCTCTTTGCAGGCCAAAAGTCTTACCCTCTTGTAGATCGTGCGTTCTTGGGGAAGAGGGGGTCTGGTGACAAAGAAAAGGTATCAGACAATTTCAGATAAGTTGGAAGAGAGGGTGATTCTGTGGGGAAGGTTTCTGTGTGGAGGGACCTTTGAGCAGACCCACATATGACATCAGCATTTCTCCCATAAGACTCTAAGGCAGAGGAACAGGCTGGTGTAGCCACCAGAGGCTGGAGTGAAGCAAGGCTCTGAAGAACAGGAAAATGCCAACTGTGAAGACGGCAGCGGTCAGCTTACAGCCGTGCACCCCGTCTTCTGAGAACCTGGAATTTCCCAGTGAGGGGCCCAGGAGACCTTTGGAGAGTTCAGTTCTGAATCATTCTGCTGTCTGAGCAAAGGTCCAGCCGAGCAGGGTGATGGAGGGGCTCCTGCCCTTACTATTGTTTGTAGCTGTCCCTGAGCCTTTTCACATCTCTAGATATACAGTGAATGTCCTGGCAGATGAGCGGGTCTTATCCTCGCAGACCGTAAGACAAAGGCCATTCGGATGATTCTACCTCTGCAGACTCCCCCACCCAGCCTGTGTGGGTGGACACATCTGTGTACTCAGTGGTTCAATAAAAAGCCTTCACACAGAACACTAGGCCGCCCTGGAGACACGGCCCGTTTTATCCAACTGCCAAGAGTCGTCTTGAAAGTCTCCCCTGCCTTGGTGAGGGGCCAGCCAGTTGCTCCTGCCCACTGTTATGGCTGCCTGGCTTCCTGAGACACACTGTCCGGGAACAGACACCCCTGGCAAGCTGCAAAGGTGAGCTGGTGGCCTGGGGTTCACCAGCCCCACTCTCTAAACAGCCTTTCAAGTGTATCTCCTCAACCATTTGGTGAGGAAATGTTTTTCTGGAATGTTCTGTCCAGATGACCCAGGAAACTATCAGGACAAAGGGTCCAAGAGGCTTGTTGCTTTTCTGGGAAGCTAGGGAGGCCCATCTCCCCACATGTGACACCACAGGCCTCATTTAGGCTGTTCCTGGGCAGCTCTTATTTCCTTAGCTCTCAGGATGACACACCTGTGCTGGGCTTTGGTATCCAGGTCCTTTATTTGAAGGCAGCTACTGTGGAAACAGTGTTAACAGGACTTTAGATTGTACCCTGGCTCCAAAGGGGAAGAGTGATTGATTGGTGATGTCTGACTTTAACACGGTACAGGACTGGGAGGCGTGTGTGTCAGTTAGTCTTTAGTCCAGTCTATCCAACGCTGGTACGTTTGGGGACATCAGGAAGAGACCTCTCAGAGTCACCTATTCTCTGGTCATCTCAGCTCAGTACAAGGCTCACAGGGTAAGAACTGTCCAGTACTTCTCAGTCTTAATTCCTCGACTTGATGCAAAATTTCCTGTTTGCATGGCAACTAAAACAGGTTTCAAATCCAGAATCCTCTGGGGCAGGCCTTCTCCACAGTAAACAAGACAGCTTTAGATTCCTACTAACAAACGGAGTTAGGGGTAGGTATTTCAAGCAAATATAAATTTAAAGTTTAAAATCTTAAATAAAAAAAAAAAACATGAACACTTCAAGTCATTGACGTTCCCCTCAAAAATCAAACAAGGAAAAGCAGGCTGATTTAAGAGACTGGAGAAAATACATCCCAACACACACACACACACACACACACACACACACACACACACACACACAAACACACTTTTGAAATTCAAGATGATTCAGTTTGAGCATTTTTTTTTTAGCTAGGGCTTCACACTGTAGCCCAGGCTAGCCTTGAACTTGTGGCAATTCTCCTACCTTAGCCTCCCCGGACCTAGGGTCACAGGAGTGAGCGGCCATCCCTGGCATGATTTGAGCATTTGCTTTGACTTGAACTGGTATGAAGGTCCACTCTTAAAGGCAGGAGGACCAGGAGTTTGAGATCAATCTTGTCTACACAGCGAGGGTAGCCTGGGCTATATGAGACCCTGTCTCCAGAAGGATAATTTAAAGGTATTTGGAGGGCCTTGCATTCTAATGCAAAACTCCATTCTGAAGTTGCAGTTGCAGACAGGCAGAGGCAGATCCAGTTCACTTGAAAGCAATATGCATCTCTTGTTGACTGGCAGGCTTAATTAGCAGCCACGTTCTATTTTAATTGTTAGATTATCAGCAAAGACAGCAGATGGCTGCACAGCATGTAAATGTGGCGTGAGATACTCTGCTCTGCAACATTTTCCAGATTGAGACCTGGGGAGTCAGAGCTGCACTTACTGTTTTCCCAGACCTTGCCCTCCTATGCTTCGGAACAAGCAGTAACCCTTTGAAAAGACAAAGTGGGAAGGAATTCCTGAAGATGGAAAAGGTCCATCAATAGCCTGTCTGAATTATTGATACCTATTTTCCTATTTGAATGATACAGGTATTCTAAATTCATTTATAGAAAACTAAGCCAAGCATGGTAGTCCATGTTTATAATCCCAGCACTCAAGATGCTGAGGCAGGAGGATGCTGTGGGTTTAAGGCTAGCCAGGAACTATATAATGAGTTCCAGGCCAGGCTAGACTGTAAAATAAAGAAAAAGGGAAAGAGGAAGAGAGGGAGAGAAGGAGAGAGGGAGGAAAGCTGGTACTGGACTACATCATGAGTTCCAGGCCAGCCTAAATAGTAAAAGAAAGAAAAAGGGAAGGAGGGAGAGAGGAGAGAGGGAAGGGGGAGTAAAGGAGGGGTACAGGGAGGGAGGAAGAAGGGAGGGAGGGAAGGAAGGAAGGAGGGTAGCTGGTGGGTTACAGATCCACTCTCATTAGTACATCTTATGGTCCATAACTCAGGGCCTCCTTGCTGGCTGCTCTGCAATGGACCATTGCCAGATCAAGAACTGTCCTGAGCTATTACCACCTGTCCCCAAATACTCATTAGTTTGGATGTGTGGTTTGTGTGGCTCTTGGGAGGGCTTTATTCCATGCCCAGCTCCGGTGCTTCCTAATGCCCCTCTGGGCCACTGCAGAATGGAAGGGAAGTGAGCAAAGGGCCAGACTTGGGCCCTGCAGTGGGTCTGTGTCCTTGTCCTAGGCTTGGGGGCACTTGTCCCATCACACCCAAACCATGTCTAAGCCCCAGGGGTGTGAGCCTGGAGTCACCCACTGCTCAGCTGTGAGCATGATGTCTCCATGAAGCCAACAATCCAAGCTCTAGATAGAGAGCACTTTGTGAAGCTGTTGGACAGAAAATACTCCCACAAAGCAACCAAAGTCTTGTAGAACAGGGCTGCTTACACTGTTCTCCTTGCAACCCCTTTACCCGAGAAAATCTTAGGAGGCCCTGGTTATATAGGCATATAAAATTGGTATAAAAATAAAACATTTGCTGACAATAAATCACAAAGAAAAAAATTTAAGCAATTGCTTAATATATAAATATTTAAAGGCTGACAAGATTAAATATATATAATTGTGCATATTAATAAGATATATTTTTTCTAAGGAATTAAATCTTGGCCAGTATTTAATATTGTCAGACCAAGCATTTCTACACTTCTCTGAGTTGATCAGAATGTTTGTTATTATCATTAATGCCAAGAATGCTGCTTTACATATCTATCTTCTACAAAATGACAGAAGTATGTGAGGACTATCTTAGGATTTTTCAGAAATTCCATCCTAATCCCAAACCATTTTTTTTTTCAAGACAGGGTTTCTCTGTGTAGCTTTGGAGCCTGTCCTGGATCTCGCCTTGTAGACCAGGCTGGCCTCGAACTCACAGAGATCCACCTGTCTCTGCCTCCTGAGTGCTGGGATTAAAGGCGTGCGCCATCACCACGCGGCGCCATTTTTTTTAAAATGATCGTTTTAATGAAACTCAAGTCAGAAACTCAAACAGCAACTTTTAAAGTAAAAGAGCCTAACAAGGGCTGGCGAGATGACTCAGTGGTGAAGAGCACTGGCTGCTCTTCCAGAGGACCTGGGTTTAATTCCCAGAGCCCACATGGCATCTCACAACCATCTATAATGGGATCTGATGCCCTCTTCTGGGCTGCAGGAATACATGCAGGGAGAGCACTGTATACATAAAATAAGTGAATGAATCTTTAACAAAATCTAACACAATCCAAAGATATTTTGATACTTGTGTAAGAAATGAATTGTTACGCTCCATTTTCAGTGTGGGGTACACTTAGAGTTTGTCAAGAATTTCAGAAGAGCAGGAGGCACCAGGCCCCTCTGTGTCTGGCACCTGTTCTCAAAACCAACAGTTTGATGTGACAAGTTGTCTACTATGTTACTGAGAGCAGGGTCAGAAAAGGGAGCAGTCTCAGGCCCCAAATTACCTGTTAGAGGCTTTGTGTCCTAAACCAATCTGATCAGGAATTTGGAGTAAGTCTTGCCCTGTGGGAGGAGAGGTCAGGAATATCTCACAATGTGGGGAGGGACTTTTAAAGCCACTGACTCAGGCCAAATCAACAAGCCAACCATTTTTGCTTTTTCTCTATGCTGGTGGCCTTTTCTGCAGAATGATACATTAAAACTGCTTCATGCTGGGCATGGTGGCAGGAGTCTTTAGTCCCAGCAATCCAGGGCAGAGGCAGGAGGATCTCTGTGAATTGGAGGCCAGTCTGGTCTACAGAGTGACTTCTAGGCCAGCCAAAACTACATAGTAAGACCTTGTATCAAAAATCTCAACACTCCCCCCACAAAAATAATGCTTTGTTTTCAGTTGTTACCTTATTTCCCACACTTAAGTGCTGAGGGATGAAGATAGGAAAATAATACTCTTTTTTCCTATAACTAAATTTATAAAAACCTGGAAGTATATTTTAAAAAAAATCTCAATTGTAACACGCAATAGTAGTGAGTCTGCTTCAGTCAGCCTCTCCGGCTTGTGTGGCACACACAGTGCAACGTGAACCTGCTGCACACACAGGAGGCTGTAGTGATGTCTCCTGCTGCAACACAGGTGAACACTGACAGAAACATCTAGCATTCGTTATGCACTGGGAGTTTTATACGCTGTGTGTTTAAAACATTTTTCCTGCCATCAATTCTGTCACCACCCCCACACTCAGTTACATGACCCCATATGAGGCTGTGGCCCTCACCTTAAGAAGCTAGAAATTAGGTCAGCCTGTCTCAGCTTGCCTGGGTCTTTCTTCGTTTCTATAGTAGGAATTGCACACCTTAGGATACCCTCCAGGCCTGGGCAAACTGGGACAGCTGCTGAGCCTATGTCTAAACAGCCAAGAAGGCAGAGGCACAGAACCCTCCCCACAGTGTGGCATTTCTCAGGATGGCCCTGGAACAACTCAAGGCTCCCCAGACCCTCTGCCCTGCCGAAGCCCAACCCTAGAGCTGGGCACCACGCAAGACCCTCAGGCAAGCAAACCTGGCAGAATTCAGCTCTGGGTGAAGAACCCTCTGCCTCACACAGCTCCTCTTCAGAGCCATAGCCTCTGAGCAATAGGGATATCTGTGAGTAGAATTTACGAGCCCTGTTTCCACTGGATTCAGCCTTTTAACCCCAGGAGCACTTAATTGCCTTTTCCAGCCTCCCTTTAATAACCAGCTCTGCTCTTGCCAATTTTGGCTGAATTGAGAAACATTGACTGTGTGACTGGAAATGGAAAGCTCATTACTTGATACTTGATACAGTCTGTGCCAAATCCTTCACTCATTCATTTCATTCATTCACTGCAGCATCTTTTCCCATAGAGACTTGTGCCGTAGCAAAGGCTGCAAACTGGAGCTGTCCTTGAGCCTGCGTTTTGAGAATGCCTGCCCCTAACTCTTGAGCATAAGTCACACAATGACTTGTAACTCTCAGACTCCTCCAAAGTAGTCTAGCCCCTCTTTGGGGGCTCCCAGTCCCACCTCCTCCCTCTAAAGCAAGCATGGCGTAAGGTGTAGACATCTGGTTCCTGTTTCTGGATTCAAAATTGATCTGCTGGGTGATTCTTGGCAAGTCACTTAACCTCTCTGAGCTTAAACTTCCCTAATCCTGGCTCACCAGACACCTCTCATGAGGAGGGGCTGGTGACCAGTTAATGAGCAGGTGTTTGGGGGAGGGATGCTGAATCCTAGGAAAAGAGGGGACCAAAGTGGGGCCAAAGCTGGGGGGCCTGAAGGCATAGCCCAGCAGTAGCTGAGCCATGCAGAACTCAAGTTGAAGTGGAGACGGTCATTTCTTCAGCTCTCTTGTCTTACACCTCTGCAGTCACGAGTGTTTGGGCCTCTGAGTACAACGGCTCCCAGGTAGCCTCCCTCAAGTTCCCTTGCCTCATGTTGGCTTTGTTCTATGATGTGTTCCTTAGCCCTGTGTGATTCTCCCTCTGTGGATCTCCAGAATGTTCCAACTCAGATGATTCCTGTCCTTCTATATGGTCCTCTCTTGTGTTAACCTCAGGAGTTTGCTACCATTGTCTCATTTTTGCAGCTAAGGAAAAAGGCTCCGAACCTTCTACAGTGACCCATCTGATCCGTGTTTTGGCAGAAACTTTCTGGTGCTGGCACACAAAGCCTGGTTCCCGAGATGCCTCTCCATCTACAAGCCCAGACAGGTGGCCATCGGAGTCTGAATGAGCAGGTCCTTCCCCAGCACTCCTGGTTCCTCTCATCACTCTTCTGCTGCCGTGTTCCAGGCAGACCTGGACTCCCAAGAACAGCAGAGAGGTCTTAAAGCTTTGCCAGAGGGGACCCAGATAGGTTGGGGGAGGAGATAATGCTGATTTAAATAAAACACAATGTCTTCACCTTTAATGACCTAGCTGGCAGCTCTTGCCCCATTGTAAGGTACAATCCTTCATGGAGAAAGCAGCCTTCAGAGAACATCTTTCCCTCTTATCAACAGAGATGACCTTCACGATGGAAGAAGACATGGACTTGAGCTGGCACGGCTGCCTCAGCCCTTTGGTAGTTTAGATTTGTTCAATATGTGGGTACGTATGCTGCCGCCAGGGGCGGGTACCACTGAGAACAAACCTCCATTGACCAATTCCCTACTTCTCTCCCACAACCATGAGCAGCGAGGGGGTGGGCACAATGGCTACTCAGGGGTGCAGCTAAGAGGCCACCTTACTAAGACTTGGGTGGGGCCCACCTTTGAGACAGAGAGGACAGGGGGATGACCCTAGGGGTTCTGGAGCCCTCCGTTTCTTGCTGCCAAAGGACAGTGGGAGAGCATCTGCCTTGTCTCACTGATTTCACAAGGGCAGAAGTCAGAGCATCAGTGCTGCCCGGGGAGGTTCACAGTGGAGCTGGACAAACCCAGCAGGTGTGGGGCCTGGACCAATCAGCTCCAGGCAGCCTTGATGCTGAGAGAACTCAGCCAGGTGCAGGTGGCAGTGGCTGGCAGAGTACCTATCTACTGCCCCCATGCTGTCCAGCTCATTGTGCCCATGACAGCTGGGATGGCTGTCATTTCTACTGCTTCCACACTGGGAGTCAAGCAGAGCACTGGAATCATAGACCCTGGATAGTAATCCCTAGGTCCCTCCCAGCATCAGCTCCTGAGTGGTCCTTTCAGTTGTTTGTGAATGTGGCCCAGCTGCAGCAGAGCAGCAGATCTATCCATGACAGGTTTCTGCACTGTGTCTGGACCTCTTCACACTCATACAGTCCCAGGCATAGTCAGGAGTACTGGGTTCCAAAGTCATTTCTCCCACAGGAATGTCTGGGTTATGCAGAGCCAGACCCCAATAAGGCCAACCTTTCAACTAGGTACAGAGACTATAAAAAGCCACAGAGAAACACAGAAATTACACAGTCACTGAAAATGGATGGACAAGAAGAAGACCTTACATTAAGTGGAACCCATCTTAGGGAGGAGGGAAGTCTGAAGCATGCTACAGTGTGGATGAGCTTTGAGCACAGTATGCCAAGAGAAAGGCTATGTGATTCCCTTACCTGGGGCACTGAGAAGAAACAAATTCATAAGGAGAAAGTAAAATGGTGGTGACAAGGAGCTGAACCAGGGAGAATGAAGAGTTGGTGTTAGATGGAGATACAACCATTTACTCAAGCTTCAAGGAGTTAAAGAAGTAGATGATGGAGATGGAAATGGAGATAGTGGAGTTGGATGGTGTAGATGGAAATGAAGATAAATGTGGAGTTGGATGGTGGAGATGGAAATGGAGATAGATGGTAAGTTGGATGGTAGAGATGGGTGGTGGAGATGGATGGTGAGTTGGATGATGGAGATAGATGGTAGAGATGGATTATAGAGATGGATTGTAGAGATGGACAGTGGAGATGGATGGTGGAGATGGAAGTAGAGATGGATGGTAGAGACAGATGGTGGAGATGGAAGTAGAGATGGATGGTGGAGATGGAAGTAGAGATGGATGGTGGAGATGGAAGTAGAGATGGATGGTAGAGATGGATGATGGAGATAGAAGCAGAGATGGATGGTGGAGATGGATGGTGAAGATGAGGAAAGATGGTTGTACACTATATTTAACACCACTGTCCTGCACACTTAAAATAGTTAATGTGGTAAATTTTATAATATGTGGGTTTGATTGCAATTAATCCATACACAATAAGCCCCATTCAGGGTAAAAGCAGATATTCAACCAGGGGCATGTAATAAAAACTGCAATGAGAAGAATCATTAACAAAAGCAAAGCAGATACCATTTCCTACAAGGCTATACAGGCAATGTCCTCCCAGAATCAAGAGCTCAGGAGGAAACGTTGGTTTATCGCAGCAAACCAGCATTGGAATTGGGACTTGCATCCACGGTGCTGTTTACCAAAGGAGAGCATCATTAAAGATAAATCATGAGATGATGCAGAGGGAGTGAAGCTCCCCAGCACTGCCGTGGGGATGTCATTAGTACGGCCATAGTAGGCAACACGGTGACAGGTGTTCAGAACACTAGGAACACAGCTGTCGTAAGATCTAGACATGCCATTATTGAGTGTGTGTCCAAAGCAAATGAACTCCGTATGAGGGGCAGAGGATACAACACAGTGGTAGAGCACTTGCCTAGTATGTAAAAAGAGGACCTTGGTTTGACCAAAAATATGGAATCAACCGAGACTTCTATTGGTGAATAAATGATAAATAAAATGTTGTACATGTGAACAACAGAATATTAGTCTGCTGCAAAAAGAATAGAATCCTATCTTGGCAAGGATAAAACTGAAGGATATTATACCAAGTGAAATAAATAAGTCACAAAAATTAAAATATTGGGGGGACTGGAGAGATGGCTCAGTGATTAAGAGAACTGGCAGCTCTTCCAGAATTCCTGGGTTCATTTCCCAGCACCCAAATTGGCATCTCACGACTGTAACTCCAGTGCCAGGGGATCCAACACCTTCACACCAATGCACGTAAAATAAAATAAATTATAAAGAAAAAAAGAATTGACATTTGAGCAAGGGAGAATAAAAAAAAATTAAAATATTGGGGAGTCAGCAAGATGGCTCAGTAGGTAAAAGCACTTGCCTCTAAGCTTGAGGACCAGAGTTTGGTAACTGACACCTACATGGTGGAGAGAATCGACTTCCATGAGTTGTCTTCTGACATTTACATACCATGGTGTGCACGTGCATGCACATACACACACACACACACATACACACTTTTTTTAATGTAAAAAGAAGTGAAGGTGAAGGACGCTCACAAAGCCTATCAGGTCTCTCCCACGCCAGCAGCACAAACCTCTGCAAGGTGACATCCAGGTCATGGCCCTGAAGCCAGAGGTCATGGTCATCCACCACCTGCTGCCGACAATATAAGAAAAACATTTTCTTTTCTTTCTTGTCTGTTTCTAAACCTAAAGGGACATTCTGGGTCAAGCCAGACTGTGAATAAGAAAGGATTCCCACAGGATTTCACTATCTGGGCAATCCACAGGGATGTTTCCAAAATCCAAGCTGATGGAGGAACCTTGGGCCCCAGTGAAAACCCGCATTCCCATTACAGAGGAATGGAAAGGATGGGTAGAAGGTCATCTGGCCAGGAGCTCTGAGAGATGACCCTCCCATCAGGCCAGCTTCTGGGAGGATACTGGAAGCCTGGCCCTGCCCTGCTTTGCTGCTGCTGACCACCCAGCCTGTCAGCACATACTTGGTGGGTATGTGTTCTTCCGGAGTTTCTTCCAAACCAGAATTGCTGCCTTCACAACCTGCCAAGCCTTTGCTTCCAGAAATTTCTTCCTTACCCCCTTTGTGGCTATAGAATTGAAATGTTCCAAGAGCAGAATTTCTCAAAACTGCTCAGTTATCAAGAATGCTAGTTGGCCAAAGGCGAGGTTGGGTGTGGAGGCACTTTCCGGCTTCTCAGGGTGGGGTTTGGGGGGCAGTAAACTCCAATTCTGCTCCTGACCACATGTAAGTTGTCTTTACGAAGCTTGTCTCTTCAGTTACTAGAGTTTGCCTCGTTCCCAGACCTTTGGGCCCCTGACCTCTTTGCACTCCATTCCTTGGCTAGTGCTGATCCCACACATGGCACTTTCTCCATTCCTGCTCAGCTGATAGTGCTGACCCCACACACAGTACCTTTCTCCATTCCTGATCAGTTGACAGTGCTGACCTCACACACAGTACTTTCTCCATTCCTGTTCAGTTGATAGCACTGACCCTACACACAGTACCTTTCTCTATTCCTGCCTAGTTGATAGCAATGTGTGTTATCAGGAGGCCTGGCTAGGCCCATGGAGACCTGACACCAATCCTGTGAATGCAAGCAATGTTAGCAGTATGGGGATTCCTTGGTCCACCCTTCAAGGACTTCCTCAAAAGGATGTCAGCTCTTAGCAGCAGCCACAACCAACCAGTGACCAGACTCTCTCTCTGCTTCCTCCTACTCAACCATAAAGTGATTTCAAAGTAGCAGGGCACATAACTGGTGATCACAGCAATCATACTAACAATATAGGCATGTTGCAACTTTCTATGAAATCATGGGTAGACACACATGTTTCATATGAAAAACTGTGCCAGGGCAAACTTTGTTTAGACACCTTATCCCCATGCTCCAGACTGCATTAATTCTGTCTGTCTTAGAAGGAGACATTCACTAGGCCATTTTGAGGACCAAAAATATTTTTAAAATAAATTTTCACTGGGACCCACATTTTATTTCTCCATGATTGATAAATGGAAACTGTAGGTTAGTGTTGTTCACACACAGATATGCACACAAATATAGCCATCATGCATGTACATACAAATAGAAACACAGATGCCGTTCCCATGCCTCATCCTTGACCAAGTTGGAAAGTACCAAGAAACTGCCTTGAATAAATATGCTGGATAAGGCCAACAGAAAAGAGACACCACAGGGCAATGACTATAACTTGCCTATGTGTGTGAGGCCTAAGTTCATTCTCTAGTAATGGGAAAAAGTACAAAAGAAGGGTTAGTGAACTTGAAGACACACCGATTGAAAGTATCAAAAGGAAAACAGAGGGAAAGGGCCTGGGAAAAGGGTAGGAAGCAGAGAGCTGTGAGACAGCTTTCGTGGTTGAGAATATGCAGCTGTAGTTCCAGAAAGACAACAAAACAAAACAAAAAAACCAAAAACACTTGAAGAGAATATTTTAAATTTTCTGAATTGTATGATGAAATCATTTATAAATTCATTTTAATCCTTGTCAAATTTTCAAAAAAAATTTCCAGGGTAGGAACTGTCAAGTTAAATATGTATAGAAATGCAAAGGGCCTATACTATCAAAAACTTTGAAAAAGCTCAATATTGGAAACTTTACACCACCTAATTTCAAGATGTAATTGTACACCAATAAGGCAGTGTGGTATTTACCTAGATATACCAAGAAGTGAAGCATTAAAAATCCAAACACAGACCTCCATATGTACCACTGATGCACTTTTGATGAAGATGAAGAGCAATCCAGTGAGGGAACGGAGCCCTGCCACAGGTCACACGAGAACAGACAGCCATGGGTGAAACAACAGCAAAGCCTTCATGCTAACCTCTCACCAGGCACGAAAGTTAATCCCAAACCATAACAGACCCAAATACAAGAGCTAACACCATGAAATCTATGGAAGACAACCGCAAAAAAAATCTGAATGACTCTGGACTTGGGGAGCACTGCTTAAATACAGCACAAAGACCACAAGCCATTTTTATAAATAAATGACTGCATCAAATTTAAAGTATTTGCTTACTAACAGATCTCCTTATGGAAATAAAAGAGGCAATCTATAAATTCAAAAAAAAATGCAAACATCTGATGTCTACATAGAAAATATAAAGAATTCTTGGAATTTAGCAATAAAAAGAGAATCCAGCTTCAAATAAGGATGGGTTTGAGCCAGCATTTCACTAAAGAAATGCCAAACACATGACAAGATACCGACAATGTTAGTCATTAGAGAAACAGAAGAGGAAATCACAATAGGCTGTCACTCGGCCAGAATGGCCAAAGTAAAGTGTCCACACCAGGCTTTAATGACTGTGGGAGTAACTAACATCCCCATGCATTTCAGGTGGGGGACAGTATGGTGCAGGATGCTTTGAACCACAGCTGAGCAATTTCTCAGGACCTCAGAACTAACAATTTCATCCAAAGAGAAACAAAAACCCACTTCCACAAAAAAGACTTCCCTGTGGTAGTATTGTGTTCCCCAAAATATTGTGTACCTTAATAAACTTATCTGGGGTCAGAGATGGAACAGCCACAATATTAAACAGAGGTTAGGCAGTGGTAGCACACGCCTTTAATCCTAGCATTCCAGAGACAGAAATCCCTCTGGATCTCTGTGAGTTCAAGGCCACATTGGAAACGGCCAGGCATGGTGACCCACACCTTTAATCCCAGGGAGTGGTGGTAGAAAGCAGAAAGGTATATAAAGCGTGAGGACCAGAAACTAGAAGCATTTGGCCTGGAGAAGCATTTGGCCTGGAGAAGCATTTTGGCCTGGTTAAGCATTTGGCCTGGTTAAGCTTTCAGGCTTCTAGCAGCACAGTTCAGCTGAGAGCCATCCGGATATGAGGACACAGAGGCTTCCAGTCTGAGGAAACAAGACCAGCTGAGGATCTGGCGAGGTGAGGTAGCTGTGGCTTATTCTGTCTCTCTGACCTTCCAGTGTTCACCCCAATACCTGGCTCAGGTTTGATTTTATTAATAAGACTTTTAAGATTCATTCTACACTTCCCCATGGAGTTTGTGGTGGTTTGAACAAAAAATGGCCCCGCAGGCCCACAGGGAGTGGTACTATTAGGAGGTGTGGTCTTGTTGGAGAACGTCACAGCCTTCTCTTCCTGCTGCCTGCCAATCTGGATGCAGCGCTATCAGCTCTTTTTCCAGCATCAGGTCTGCCTGCATGCAGCCATGTCTCCCACCATGCTGAAAATGGACTAAAACTCTGAAACTGTAAGCCAGCCCCAATTAAATGTTTTCCTTCATAAGAGTTTCAGTGGTCATGGTGTCTCTTCACAGCAATAAAACCCTAAGACAACATTCATTACAGTTTTATCTGTAATAGTACCAAGTTGGAAATAACCCAAACACCCATCAACAGGCAAATGAATGAACATCGTGGAATAGTCACATAATGGAATATGACTCAAAAGGAACAACTCTGGGTACGTGCAACAGCATGGGTGAGCGTCAACATAATTACGCTGAAAGAAGCCAGATCAACAAAGATATGTCCTGAATGATTCCATTTATTAATCATTCTACAAAACTCAAATTCATCTCTAGAGACAGAAACCAGGTTTTGTTGCCCGGGGGTAGTGAGTCGGGAGGAAATATTTACAAGGCCCTGGAAGAACTCTGAGGAATAAAAAGTATAATTGTTACCTTAAAAGATATTTATTTATTTGTATATATGTGCGTGGTTTTATGTGCACTACTTTCATGCAAATGTCCACTGAGACCAGCAGAGGGTACAGGATCCCCTGGGACGAGAATTACATGTAGTTGTGAGTTGCCTGGGGTTGGTATTGAGAACAGAATCCAGGCCCTCTGCAAAAGCAGTGAGTGGTCTTAACCACTGAACCATCTGGTCAGTCCCTATGTTTTTTACTTGTTTGTAGTTGTGGTTTTCATTGGTATACACATACACTAAAATTCATCAAACCACATGCTTCAAATGTGAGTATTTAGTGCACATATACTCAATGAAGTTGTAAGTAATGATAACTTTTGCAAAGCCCTAAGAAATAAAGGATGAGATCGGGTGTCCGCTCCCAGAACACCTGCTAGGATCTGACTGGCCACCCTCACTTCCCCGTGTCACACTGCTCCAACTGGACCGTGGCTAGTCTCACCGGTTAGCAGCTGGATCTGTGACCTTAACACTTCAGAACTTGACACCTGAAACAAGACCATAGGCTGCAGCAGCAGTGGCCACAGTCCCACACTCTGATGGGGAAACGCTCTTCCTGTCATTTAGACTGCACAGTGACAGAAAATAATGTGAGAAATAAATAAAAGAAAGAAAGAAAGAAAGGGCTAAGTGGTGTGTCTCAGGCACTGCTGACAGCTGTTCATACAGATGCTGCCGGGCTTATGAGAAGTTCACCACGGTCAGCATCTTGCTCGCTCATTCCAGGCCTCGAGCCCATATGACCCCCCACCCCCACCCCACCCCGTATGCATCCACAGCCCTGAGAAACCCTCTTCCTTTACAGTCTCCTTCTCTTCCCTGGCACATCTCCAGAGGGGGCTATGATTGGGTTACGTACAAGTTTCCAAGCTTGCAACTTCCTTTTGCTCATAAATCACCACATACACACTCAGTTTCTCCTTCTTGTTCTTCGGTATTAATAGCCCCAAGTCCTGGGAGCATTCGAGAACTGTTCCAATTTTGGTTTGAAAATCAATTTAGAAGCTCATGGTTGGCTTTGTTCAGACTTCTGATCCCCCTGGGAAGACTACTTCCTACAAACTGACCAAGCCAGGACTGAGGGGCTTCTCTGAAAACACTGGATACTTTGGTCCCAGTGTTTTTCTTTCACTCTACCTCAAAATTTTTAATGTTAATTTGGAGGAGAGTAAAACCTGATAAGTCATTTTAAGAGTTCATGCCAGAGTAGGTCAAATTCCATTACAAAAGCAAAGGGGTAAATATGAAATCCAGTGGTTGTTCAGACTGCTACGCCTCTCCATGTTTGTTTTAGAAACATCTCTCTCCTAAATTAGTCCTGCTTCCTCCATAGGCTGCTGGCCTCCTGCAGGGAAAGTGAGGCAGTATCAGGTCTCAGCAGCAGCTGACAAGGTGGGGCTCCCCAGCAGGTGGAGGCAGAGGATGCTGGCTAATGGGTGGGGGCCTGCCCTGTGCCAGCTGGGATGTGCTTCAAAGACAAAGGAAACAAAGGGGCCTTGGATGAAGGACAGAAGACTAGATCTCACCTGAAGCCAGGAAAGAGCAGCACAGCCGGCCTGCTACAGAGCCTCCTGTGTAAGCAGGAGTTAGGATAGAGTCCATTGGAACCGCACTGACGAGAGCCTCCCAGCTCCAGGTCAGAGGCAACCTGGCATCCTCTGCTGTTCCAAGGTTGTCTGTACAACACTCACACATTGCAAGCTTGACATTCCATTTCCTGTCTTTAGCTCCTTCTCACTATACCTTCTGACTTTAGGGTCAAGACTTCATCTTTCCCTATATAGTTGGTTGGGACCAGCCCATGTGGTCACCCACACTATGTGTCCCCTGGATGAGTCTCAAGCCAGGTCACATTGCCTTGGCTACATGATCCCTGCTACCTCTCGCAAACAGGGACTTTGATATACCAGGGTGGATTGGTATTTCCTTGTAGCTCCCACTCTGAGATACTCAGCATTTCAAGAGGTTGATAAAGACCTGAATCTGGGGAGGGAGGTTGTTAATCTATTCATTAGGGAGAAACAATGTGCCTTTTGAACCTGATACATCTAATTGTGGAAGGGAACAAAGCCTGACAATCACAGAGACAGGCGATGAACCATCTGCTTCCGTGACATCGGGGTTCTGGGTGGCTGAGGGCACCCAGCATCCCTTCCTAGCTCTGAGTGGGAACAGGATCGACACTGAGATAGATGATAACAACAGGAAGCTTACATTAACTGAGTCCTCATCATCACAAAGGCTATGCTTGCTCAGTTGGGCTTAACTCTCGGCAGCACTAAGAATTGAGTGAATTTTTTAGCTCTATCCTAAAAGTGAGGGAAATGGATGAGTGGTTTGCTTGGAGTGAGCCAGTCAGTAAGCTGCAGAGACAAAACTCTACTCCATAGATCACAAGGACTATGCTCTTACCCACCACTAGGTCCAGCCTGGCTTTCCCATTGACAGGAGCCAGAGCCAGGATATTGACTTGGGCAGCCTCAAGCTGACCGCCCTATGCAAGAACTGAAGAGAGCCTGAACAGCAGGTCATCAGCCCCCATGCCTCAAGAGCTATGCTGGCGAATCTTGGTGCTGCTGGAAAACCAGTCAACAGGAACCTGGGGTGGGCTGGGCTGGGCTGGCTCCGATGAGAGTCCCTTTAAACAAAGAAGAAAAGTAACACTTGAGGAAGTTAAACAACCAGAGTTGCAGAACTACAACATAGCCAGAGCAAAGCTGACTCAAAACCAGCTGGAAATACTGCTCTGAGTCCAACACGGCTTAACAATTCACAGGCAAAACCCTTTTACACCAGTTTACTACCTACAGTATGGCTTGGTGATCACAAGTTGCTAGGGCAGGCATCCAGCACTCTCGTCAATGGAGAAAGGCTTGCCAAGTACCCACAGTCCTTTATGGATAAGAGGCTCCCTGTGTCTAGGCTTAGGTTTACCACCATGGAGTCTAAAGATCTGCCATTACTAAAAGAGGTTAGCAGCATGTACCTCCCAGGCATAGTAAGGGGACAAAGGCTACCATGTCTTTCTCTGCAGACCTTGGAGCTCTACCATCCAGGGACACAGACTCTGGGAGATGCTTAGATGAACACAGAACCTCCTGCATGATACTGCTAATGAGAGCTCTGAGATTGCCTGCTGGCCAGCATCCTACTAAGGGCTGGGGCAGGCTTGGCCGGTACACAGGCAAGCCAGTATTCCTGTGAACTGGAGCCCCTGGAAGCAGGCCCCAGCTAGTGGCCAGTGATAGGTGTGGTATTAAATATCCATAGATCCTTCCCGCTAAGACACAGTAATTCTGAGTTATGGCCTATATTGTCCTCCTCAAGTCCCCAGTAGAATTCACAGCTCGTTACCCATAGGGTAGCTGCCTGACGGTGCACCCTCATTTGATCCCTTTCCTATTGCTATTCTTGACCAACACTTCCTAAGATAAGCTCCCACAATACTACACAAACTCCATTCCACGTCTCAGAGCTAGCTCAGCCTCGTTATAGACGTTTTCTCCATTCCCAATAGCCCCAATCATCTCTTTTATGCCTCTGGTCTAGGTACAGGGCAAACGTTGAGAGCACAGGCTGTGCAAAGACAGGCCTTGATTTGAACCTTAAATAGGATCCTTATAAGTTGTTATTCTTAACCATGAGCTGGCCTCTCACAGCCTCAGTAATGGCAATGAGAAAGCAACGCACAGTTTGACATGTGGCGGGTATATGACAAGAACTTAGCAGAACACCAAGCTCATACTGAATGTTCTCTCAAGGATGGCTGCTGTTATTGACATTTTTTCTGGTAGAATAATCAAGCACTTGTTTTCTCTCCCTCCCAGAGTTACGACATCTTTGAAGTCATACACCACAAGTACTTCCTCCCTGCCTTCCACGAAGAGCCTCTCCCAGGGCTGCTGTTGCATGTGGACCTGTTGCAGGGACTCACAGTGTTTGACCTTTGAGCTACCTACTCATTCCTGCATGAAACCAAGGGCCACGCTAACTGCCCTGTGTGTCCAGCCCAGGGAGTGCCCCTAACACACTGTCTGCCTCTTCAGCAACTGCTTGCTGCCCTGCGCAGGCTTTCACTAACCAGCACAACTAGATAGGGATTCCCACTGCCTCTAGGATGGTACCATGTCCCTCTATATCAGGCTGGTGATGTTTAGTAAATGGATGTCAATTGACTGGAATAATCTGATAAGGGTATGTCAGCACCTGGCAGTTGACATCTGAGCTCACATCACTCACAGACAAAGGTAGCCAGGGCTAGACTAGGCTGGTTTTGAAGAGAAGATACTTGAGACTTTGGAAGATGGCAGATTGTCACCCCTTGAATGTTGCATAACTAGACCTATTTAATGGCTTCAGCTTACATTTTACTTGGCTGTGTATATAAAATAGCTCATATTTCATTGTCAAATCACAAGTAAGTGTACAGACTCTTGAGTTCTGTTCATTTAACCATTATGATGAAATCTCTGGCTCCTTGGAAGCACCAATATTTATTAGCTGAGACTTTAAACACATGATTAGGCACGAACTCACCCACCACTCATGACTGATGTACAGGTTAAGACACCTTAGAGTGTCTCGAGTCATCCTGGCCCCCAGCAGCTCCACTACTGACTCTTGCACTGCAGAGTCAATACACTCAACCTGCAGAGAGGGCTGTCTTCACACCCCAGAGTTTTAACGGAAGACTTGGTATGGAGGAAAGATCCGTCACTAAGTCCACAGCCTGAATACCACAAGTGACAATGTTAGTGCCATTCCCGAGTGCAGTCCAAATGTATTTTTTAGGGTTGCCCTTAGTGCCCTTCCCGTGCATCCAAATGGATCTATTTAGGGCTTCCCATAGTACCATTCCCGTGTATCCAGATGTGTCTATTTAGGGTTGCCCGAAGGTCAGTTCTAAACTCTGCCTACATGGTAACTTCAGCTTGCATTCTAAGACCCATCTAGACCAAGTAAGTCGATACTCCTAGACACCAGGGGACTCAAGGGATGTCCCATGTGCTGCCAGTCAGACAGGGCTGAAACACACTGCTAAGGATTCTCTTCTCATAAGTTCGACCATCTACTATCCTCAAACCCTGAAGATTAGAAGCATCAGGTTAGGAGAAGGAGAGAGAGGTGACCACATGAGATACATCAAGAAGAGAGAATATGAAGATCAGATAGAGAATGTCGAACACCTTGGTTTGAGTCACCAAGTGATAGGGAGCCAGCCCCTTTTCTAGTGACACCTAAGGAAACAGCAGCAGAGTACTTAGAATATTGATTGTGTCAAGTGTATTCTTAATTTAGATCAGAACTTTGAGGGATTCTGGGAACTTCCCTCTCAACCTTCACAAGCCAGGCCTCACCATCCACTAACTCTCTGAATTCTTAGAGTCCAGGCTCCCACGGAACAGCCCACTGAGCATGAGCACTCAATGACTTTTCTAGTCCAAAGTTCAAATGTTACCACAATCCTCCACAAAACATGGCACGGTCTGCCACAGCAACAGTTCACTCTCTGATACCAATTTGTTAGTTAGGTTTCCACTGCTGTGATAAACCACCATGACCAAAAGCAACCTGGGGAGGAGAGGGCTTATTTGGTTCATATCCCAAGGCACAGGCCATTGGTGGAGGAAATGGCAGGAATTCAAGGCAGGAACCGGAAGACAGGAGCTGATGCAGAGGACATGGAGGGTGCTGCTTACTCTCTTGCTCCTCATAGCTTGCTCAGCCTGCTTTCTTAGAGCACCCAAGGCTAGCAGCCCAGGGGTGGCACCACCCACAGTGAGCTGGGCCCTTCCCCATCAATCATTAGTTCAGAAAATGTAATATAGACTGGCCTACAGGCAGATCTTATGGAGGCATTTTCTCAGTTGAGAGTCCTTCTTCCCAAATGACTCCAGCCTGTGTCACTGGTCTCTGACTTCAGCAGTTCCTCAGGACTAAAGGAAACATTCAGGGAGCTGGTAGCTGCAAGAAGGACTGGGCTTCAGTCCTCACTCATGCCTGCTGAGTTCTTCCTGAACATGTGTTTTTATGTGAAAGACACCTGAAGACAGGATCACTAGGTATTTTACTGGAAAAACAAAACCCACAGCACCATTTCCTGGTCTGAAGCACACAGATGACTCAAATTGGCCTCTAATAAATGGGGACACTTTCCTCCCTGAGGCTCAGGACACATAAGCATAGGGTCTTTCCAAATCCCTGGGATAGGGACTGTTCCCCTACATCACAGATGGGGACTACTGATGGAAAAAGAGAGGTGGCTAGGGTCCCAGAGAAGGAGCTGCTATCCTGGATACTTGTAGAAGGATCTCATGTCACATGGACTCATCTCTGTCACCAAATCATAGGACATGATGAATACCATGTTTTTAAGAAGTTGGTCACACAGCTAGAGTTATACCAAGCAGCGATGACCTACAGGAGCTTGGGGGATATTCTGTGCCCTAAGAAGTACATACATGGACAAAGGAAAACATCCCTAAACTATTTGGTTCTGGGCCTATTAAAGGGCCAATGAGGTAACAAAGCATAAGACCTTAAGGAGGGCATGTTCCCATGACCCACCATTTTGGAATGGACATGCCAGCAGAAGCGAGACAGGATGTGAGGATGAATCACAGTTTTTCAAAAACAACTAGCAAGTATGTTTAAGAAAATTCTATATCCTAAGGTCAGTCACAATCCCACTTCCTAATGTAACGGAGGTTCCATCCCACACTGACTCATGCTTATCACTGGGATTCAGACAGGTCCAAACACAGACACTAGCACTTCTTTGCCTCAGAGACACAGGCTGGGTTAGCAACAAAGCTAAGGCAGGAGAATGACGAACTTAATACTAATCTATTCCTCGGTTGGGGTTCCAGCTAAGCCTGCCATGGTTAGCCATGTAAGTGGCAAAGACCAGTTGCATTCAAATTGTATTCCACTGATCTGCAGGGGATCCACAGAGACCAGCCTTCCAATCTGCAGAGCCACATGAGGGCCTCAGGCTCATTGTGTCTGGTGGAGATCATACGTATCTGAAAGGTGGCTCATACCTGCACACCACCCAGCCTGACAGGACAGATTCCATGTGAAGAGCAACCTGTCAGTCATGGGAGTCTGTATGGCCATTGGAGGTGAAGGGCTCCCAGACATTTCTGGTCTGTGAGAGACATCCAAAGGCAATTTCTAACCCAGCATGGCACGTCCCAGAGAGACAGCTCACATCTCTATGCTCACTTCTGCCTACTTTTCCAATCCTCATCCCTTGCACACTTAGCAATCCTAGTGTATGCTTTTGTTTCTTTTTTAATTTGAAATAATTTTATTAGCGTGTGCTAATTGCTCAAAGTAATGGGCTTCATCATTGACATTTTCATATATGGATACAATGTACTTTGATCATATTGACACCTGTGCTGGCTAGTTTTATGTCAACTTGACACAACCTAGACTCATCAGAGAGGATAGAACCTCAATTCATAAAATTCCTGCATAAGATCAGGCTGTAAGGCATTTTCTCAATTAGTAATTGACATGGAGGGTCCAGCCCATTGTGGGTGGTACCACTCTGGGCTGGTGGTCCTGGGTTCTATAAGAAAGCATGGTTGGGCAAGCCATGAGGAGCAAGCTAGTAAGCAGCATCCTCCATGACCTCTGCATCAGCTCCTGCCTCCAGGTTCCTGCCCTGCTTGAGTTCCTGTCCTGACTTCCTCCCGTGATGAACAGTGATGTGGAAGTGTATGCCAAATAAACCCTTTCCTCCCCAATTTCCTTTTGGTCATGGTGTTTCATCACAGCAATAGCTACCCTAGCCATGACAAGACCCATTTATCCCCCACACCCTCCCCCTCTATCCCTTTAATATCCCTAATTGTCCCCTTTTTACTTCCAGCCCCCTTTCATTGTTCTGGATTCCGCACATGAGACAGTAACATGCAATACTTGTCTTTGTTGAGTCTGGTTTGCTTAACATGATGATTCCCAGTTCTGTTTTTTTTTTTCTAAACAACATAATTTCTTTCTTCATTGCTGAATAAAATCCCACAATATATGTATGCTACATTTTCTTTATCCATTCATATGTTGATGGACGGTAGATAAACCTATTGTGGTGATTGTGGCCACCACTATGGTAAACATGGATGTGCTTCTGTAGTGTGATGACCCACCCAGAAGTCATCTAGCTGAATCACACTACAGCTCTATTTTTAGCTTTTTGGAAGACACTCCGTAATGATTTCCATAGTCACTGTACTTATATCACCGCCAACAATGCCATACTATAGACTTCTTATAATTTGCATTTTCAAGTCAAGAATGGAGAGATCTAGGCAAGAACTTTGCATGGTAAATCAGTATTACTTTGGAGCTCTGGTTTTCACCAGGGTGAGGTTTTGTCTCCTGGCAATGTCTGGGGGGCATTAGGGGTAGGGGCTAGGAATGCTGCTGAATAGAACACAGGACAGCCACAAAGAAGAATCTGGTTCAAATGTCAGTCACGCTAAGCCTGAGAGACCTTGGTATGGATGCGGAGGCTAGCTGAGAAATTGCCAGAAGCCAAATATAGGACACTTGCAAGGAACTAAGGGCTGAAAAGGAAGGATGTTAAATGAGGACAAAATCTTAGATTTGAAGTTTGTTCAGTGGGAAGTGAGCAGTCAGAAGAAAGTTCCTAATGACAAAGAGGGGCCCCAAGGACTGGCTCTTGAGCTCTCTGGCCTAAGTGACTAGTCAACTTGACTAAGACACAATGCATAGGAAGAGAGACATGGTGAAGTATGTCTCTTGTGCATTCCTGTGTCACTGGGAACAAGACATCAAGCTGCCCTGCTCACAAAGCAGTGGAGAATGTGGAATGGTCACTAGCAGTGAGCATCTCACTGGAAGCAGTGCAAAGGGACAACACAGCCATCCTGGGGATCTCTAGGGGCAATGGGATGGACTACCCACAGGAACTTGGAAGACACCCAGATGTGTCCTTGCAAAAGCAGGGACGGAAGAGGTGCCCCAGGACTGGGAGGAGCTAATGGCACTAAAATGGAGCCACAGAGGACACATGGGCAATGGAACCAGGAGAGAAAGGCCAGTGAAAAGCTGCAAGATGGTGATGAGGATGGGGAGGAAGAAGAAGGCTGAGGCAGCTCACCGTGTCCTTCCAGACAGAGCTGGGATTTGAACTTGTCAGCTGGCCACAGGCCCAGGGATTTTCCTGCTTACCATTACAGGATCACACAGACCTGTGAACAGGCTCCTTGCTTAGACCCAGCAGGCTGGATGCATTCACTCCTGCACAGACAGGGGATGACGATGTACAGTCACCAGAACAGAGAGTCTCGTGTCACATGGAGCCTTTCTTTTTTCCCCAACATGAACTACAGGCCCCTGGGGCTGCTGTGTCTGCTTCTGCATTAAGCAAATAAATACAGCTTAACCTCTCCGTGAAGCTCCAAATTTGAAGCTTGACGCTCCCTGTGATGCCAAGCCAGAGGTGAGCTGAGCCAGATGGGTGCAGGTCTGGACCTGTGCTTCTGCAAACCTCATATCCTGAGATGCAGGTGGACAGAGAAGAATCAGAAAAGATGTTCAACCATCCCGGTGTCCAGAGGAACACAGTTTAAAGTAAGTACAAGACATTACCTTGCCCCAGCAGACTGAATGAAGAGTAGCAGCAGGAGTGGGTGGGTCATGTGGACCATGTGCACCATTAGACGAAACAAAGTATAGAAGCCATGAGCTTTTCAGAGGCCACCACTTGTGGGAAATGCACACATAGCTCCCCTCTGCTCTAGCAAGTCCGCTTCCAGGCATCCATCTTTGAGTATATTCATTACAACCCAGAGAGGTAAAAACCTACAGAGGACTGGTTCATCGGTAGAACATAACTCAGGAGCGTGATGAGTTATCCATGGTGTGTGGCTATTGGGAACAATGAAGCAAGATTCTGCCTTAATATGAGAGAAGGTCTGGGGTATATTAATTGGAAAAGGAAAAGGCAAACTGAGGTAGAGAGACACAGAGCAGTGTGACTCGCTTTTGTTAGACACTAATATCTCTTGGTGTGACTCAAGAGGTTCACACCACTAAGATGATGGAGGCTGTTCCTTCTTAGGAGAGGGAAGGGGAGGAAAGCCAGGGTCTCCATTCATATATCAATATGCTTTCTGCATTTTACGAGACATGTGTTCCTTGTAGCATTTCATGCCAGAGGATGGCCTTCCAATGGTCATGGACCCAAACAGCTGCACGCTCAGGACTGGTAACCATGGTAATATGGGGCAAGCAGACTCTGGGATGGCACACTAGGAGACTGTTGCCACAGCATGGCTGCCCTTCCCATGGTGACCATACTGTGTATTAAGGGCAGACCTCTCACAACCAGCTGGCCACAGGAGGCTTGCTTCCCTCACTTTCTGAGGCTGTTGCCACTCTCTGGACCACACCTGCCTCCCTAGGTGAAGGCAGAATAAGAGCAGACACAGATCTGGAAGAGAGAGAGGGGAGGGAGGAGTGTAGAACTGAACACCTCCTTCTGGGGAAATACTTTTTCTCCCTGCGTGTAGCAGGAAACCAACATCTGCACTCTTACCTTGAAGAGTCTTGAAGGCTGATCACCAACCTCATTCTCGGGACCACTGGTATGGTCAAGGGTCTGAGTTCTAGCCAACATAATTGCATGTGTGTGGTAAGAAGACAAAGGCAACGGTTATCTCATGCTGTGGAACCCAGCATTCCAGAGTTCTCGCTATTCAAAATGTGAACAAGACCCACATGATTAGCATGCCATTTTAACCCAAGAAGCACTGCTCCTGGTACCTTAGACCCAGTACTTTGGTTAG
>CABHPR010140471.1:9233-26442 GCA_902168415.1 Peromyscus melanophrys | reverse complement strand
GTTCTAGGGTAGTTCAACAGTTCTACTAGATTTCAATGAAAGTGGTTATGCCTCACAGGCCGGAGGGAGGGGAAATTTATAGAGAAATCTGAGGTCGTCATAATTGAAGGGATGTTAGTGGCATCTAGTGGACAAACTGTAAGAATGTTGCTAAATGTCCATCAATGCCTAGGGCATCTACGAGAACAAAGAATTATAGGGGTTAATATGTCAGTAGCACCAAGGCCCAGCAAATCAACTAAGCAGGGTTCACATCAGCTCACAGGCACTGAAGCTGCAAGCACAGGACCTCCATGGGTCTGCACCAGGTCCCCTGCCTATGTTACAGCTATTAGCTTGGTGTTTTTTAGAACTCCTAACAGTGGGAGTGGTGTATCTCTTACTCTGTTACCTGCTCTTGGGACTCTTTTCCTCCACTTGGGCTGCCTTGTCCAGCCTCAATATGAGGGCCTGAGAGCTTTTGCCTTGTCTTGTCTTACTGTTTCTTGTTTTTTCCCCGTTTGGTTGTTGTCTCTTGGAGGCCTGCTCTTTCCTGTAGAGGAAACAGGGTGGGAGTGGGTCTGGGGGGCAGAGGAGCTGGGAGGAGTGGAGGGAGAAGAAACTGTGGTCAGGATATATTGTATGAGAGAAGAATCTATTTCCAACTAGAGACAAATTTAAAAAAAAATAATAATCGCAGATCCCCAAAAAAGAAGTGTGAAAAATAGTATTTCTCCCTAACCCTCGATTTATCATATCACAAACATAGTGTGCTAATGATGTGGTGTAGGATTATTGAAGTATAAGGAAAAAAAGGAAAGATGCTATGGGGCAGAATGGAAAATGCCTCATCAAAAGTTTGTGCATGTATGAGCTCAGTGGACTCATTAAGAGCAGTTGTCCAGGGTCATCATTTTAGATGACTTTAATCAAATGTTTGCTTTTGTACTCACATGGTAACAGTTCCTGTGCAATTAACATTTCTTTAGTGGTACATTTTAAGAAGGAAATCCATTACTTAAGACTTCTACCTAAGTCAAGGTAAAGAAAATTTATGTTATAAAATTATTCAGAGTATTCCAAATACAGCAGGGGGTGTATACTCCAGTTGTGAATATTACAAAAATGTATTATTGTGGTAGTTTGAAAGAAAATGGCCCCCAAAGAGAGTGGCACTATTAGGAGGTATGGCTTTGTTGGAGTGGGTGTGACCTTGTTGGATGAAGTGTGTCACTGTGGAGATGGGCTTTGAGGTCTCATATATGTTCAAGCCATATCCAGTGTCTCAGGCCACTTCCTGTTGCCTGTGAGTCAAAATGTAAGAACTCTCAGCTCCTTCTCCAGCACCATGTCTACCTCTGTGCTGCCTTGATTCCTGCTATGATGATAATGGACTAGACCTCTGAACTCTAAGCAAACCACCACAATTAAATATTTTCTTGGATAGGAGTTGCTATGGTCATGGGAATGTCTTGACAGCAACAGATAATCTAAGACAGCTATCAAATTCCAATCACCCTACTGGGACTAGAAAAGAACATATTACAGCTATTATTATTTATCTTTTATGAGGTCACAGAATTTCTCTGCTCTGCCAGATATAAAAGAACATGCAACTCTTCATGTTCTTAGCCATGAGTTTTTTTGATGTTTGTTTCCTCCTCCTTTTGTGCAGCGTAAGGGGGAAAACAGAGTTGCTTGACTCTTAACGTATTATTAACTCTAAGTCACATCTGAAATGGGAGCCCTGCAAGGAACACATCAAAGAAAGAACACAGTCTAAAAATATTTGGTTTGAAATCTCATTCACAACATGCCAAGTATTATATTACTTGACATCCTTTCTTGACTGCCTTTTGAAAATTATAATTAGAATAACTTCCCACATATATTCAGTGGAGAAGAGGGTGGGAATCTCATGACCGAGGTGGCAAATTTGTAGAAATTGAGAACAATCCAATTCAAAAAAATTTCTAAAATGAAAGGAAAATTATGATCATCCAAACTACTGCATTTTTAGAAACATAGAAAGTGATGCCCTGCAAGTGGAGATATTCCTTAGTAAGGCTCACATAGTATAGTAGGCCAACCTCTTTCTTACTCAGAGACTTTGTTATATCTCTTGCGTCATCCTTTCATTAACTCTACTCATCCATTATAGACTCTGGAAATTCAAAAATGAATTAAAAACAAAACTCTTCTGGAGTTAACAGCTAAATATAAGGAAAGGCTTTCACAGTGCTGATTTGAAGAACAAATATACACACGGTGAACGAAGAAAAAGAAAATACAAAGCCAACCCTTTATAGAAACTAGATGGTAACAGAGATGGACATAGAGGCTGCATGACTGAAATGAATTACTGAGAATTGGGAAATCAAGAACATTTGGAACATGTAGATTGTTAGCCCTGGACCTAACCAGCAATGATGCAGGTCCAGTTGCTCCAAGATAAACTAAGAATCTCAGGGCTTATGTAAAAATGGTCCTTTCTACTTAAAAACTTTTAATTTTGCACATGTGTTATGAGAAAACGAAGAAAGAGAATAGAGGGATAGACTAGGATAATGATGAATGGCTTTGGGGCTGAACATCTTGAAAGTTTGCATGTGTTTTTGTCTCATATCCCCTCTCCTTAGCGTATCCACATTGATGTTTGTTTGATGTTGTTTCCGTATGAATTAATGAGGTATTTATGTTTCATATCATCTCATTATCTCAGTAACTGGCCCATTCTCTGACTCTCGCAGGTTCCACAAGCACACCTGGGCATTTGCACTACTTTTACAGATTGAGATGTGAAGATTGCTGCAGCTTCTGGTCTACCCCTCCAATGGGCAATGAATCTTTTTTTGTGACAGCCTTGTTCTGAAACTACACAACAGATGGGAGTTGGCTAGACATCATAAGAAACAGAGAGAGATCAACCATGAATTACGATTGCCAAGAAATTCTCCAACGATATTCTGCATTAAATAGCATGGAATATACTGGGGCCCAGAATGCTGTAATAATAAAGTTTATTGTTTTCTTCAAAGAGTAGTGAAAGCTTTTTGATATTTTTGATAGATTATAAGCACCTGCTTTCCTTCTCTTCTCACAGAGATAGAGGATGGTTTCTTTTCGGTCATAATGTGTACGATACTCTTGCTCTCTTACTAAATTCAACATACCACCCAAGTCAAAGGTGTATGCGGTTACGGCACTGCAGAGAAAACCAAAGTTCTATCTTTTAAAGTACTTAAAATACTATATGCTTAGGAATTGATGCTACTTTAGCTATATATTGATATAACGAAAGGAAAAAAAATCTCTACTTCTCTGGAAGTCACAGTAATAACTTGTGGATAATTGGATCATTGCCATATTTATCAATGGAGAACCATACAACCATTGGAGCAAACATTTATTAAATATTCAGTACGTAGAAGTACTTACTATTGTCTACCAGCTGGGATTCACTGGATGGATAAAGAGGTTCTACACATATATCATGCTGTTTTAGCCTTGCAGCCTGGAAATGTGATTTTTTTTAAATTTTTCTTTCTAAAACATGATTTCATTCTACTCTTATTTGGGATCTTGGCTTATGGGATTCTTTCTTTGAGAAAACAAGGTCGGATTAAGTGCCTTTGCCTGTTCAGTCTCATTAAAGTCCTTTTATTTCTGTCATAGCCTCGAACTTCTGTTTTCTTGTGAGACAAATGTTAGAGCGGAATTTCATTTACTCTTAGCATACCATACCATACATACCTGTATAAAAACTTGAAAGGCTGAAATAATAGATGGCTGACCTACAAAATAGATTGTGGATGGATGAGTGGGTGGGTAGGTGAGTGAACAAATAATAAGATACGATCTAGGAGAGAGAACATGGAGAGTGACCCACTTAACCTATAGGGGTTAAGAGCAAGCATCTTTTCAAAACAGATACAAATGTTGATTCAAACTGTAAACACCCTTTCATTCATAAACTAAAGATTTCTTCCATGTCCTAACAGTGCCACACACTTTCTAACAAGTAGCCCTTCAGTCCAAAGATAAACCCTCTGCTCTCAGAGCTTAGAGATGAGGACAAGGGAAGGAAAACTTTTACGTACCCACCTGTATAATGTGCAACTATAAACACGCATACATACATCCATGGTAATGATTAGTGCTGTGGCTAAAATAAAAATGGTGCTATATGAAAGGGCATGAGGGAGGACAAAAATGTACTCAATTTTTCCAGGGATTAGCTAAACCAAAAGTCTATAATTTTATTCACAAATTCTGGTTAGGGCCCGAGCTTCTTGCCTACTTGAAGCTATCTTAGAAAAATCCCATCACTCCAGTTCAGTAAGATCCTTAATATTTGAGAGTGTTTCTTCTTCCTGTTTTGGACTTTTCTTTCATACTTGACCAAATCCTCTTTCTTATGATTTTAGCCTGAATCTCTCAGCAAGCACTTGTACCCTCTTTTTTTTTTTTCTCAGACAAGTGATCTAACGATTATTCAAAGACATAAAGAACCAAAGGGGTGTGTTCTGATGGGGCTTGATTAAAAATAAATGGATTGTCGATGATATATTAGTTAATTTCCTCATGGCTGTGGCAAATGCATGACAAGGACTGCTTAAGGAAGGAAGAGTTTCCTTTGACCTGTGATTTCAGGGTGTCCAGTCTATGATGGTAGGAAAGCATGGTAGAAGGAGAAGGAGACAGCTGGCCATGCTATGCCCACAGTCAAGAGACTAATGAGAGAGATTCATGTTGGTATTCAGTTCACTTTCTCCTCTTTATTTAATCTAGGAGTCCCACCATGGAATACTGCCACCAACATTGAGGGTGGGCTGCCAACCTAAATTAATTTTAATCTGTAAACTCCCTCACAGGTATGTTCAGGGATTTGTTTCCATGGTGATCCTAGATCCCATCAAGTTGATGATAAACATTAGCCATCATGTTGGGGTAATGAGCGACCAGCAGAGAGGCAAAATGGTCTTTCTGTGAGATGGGAATGACATCAGGGAACAACTGCATTTCACTGTACTTTCTCTACATGCTTGTAATAAATCTTGCCCAGACTGAGATGAATTTAGGCTTTTAACATTTTTCTTGTAGACCTGTTCAACTAATAATCTAAAAGTCGGAATAGTCCTCAACCCAGGATACACATTCAGCCCAGAATTTCTAGTGGGAATACTGCTGACATGCTGACAAGCAAAGTTCTTGTTTGTAATATGAGTAGGTTCAATTCAATTGTTGTGTGACTTGTACCATAGATGTGTAGCCATGTTCTAAAAGACTCTCAAATTCATTGGAACTATGATATTTAATAAGCTGAGTTCCAATCACATTTATTGCTTAGTAAGCTATACATTTCCAATTCTAATGCATTAGGTTTGAGTTAGACTAATACCGAGTCATATATGATGTCCAAAGCATCACTAAACATGAATTAAGATGTCCATTATTCTAACCTCTGCATTGCGGAAGGTTAAAACTCTCCCAGTTTCATGGTAAATTTAAGATACCTGAATCATATGCAAAACTACTCAAAATAATTTAGTTCTTCTGACTTGCTTTCTTTTTTTTTTAAATAACAGATAATAGCATTAAGGAAGTTGTGTTCTCTAAGTAGCACTCAATGATTAGTTCTTTCTAGGTATTAATTCATTCATCATAGATAAATAAACACCTACAATGTATTTAAGTTAGCTTCTTTTCCTGCACTGTGATCAAAGGGAGCTTTGTATGAGTGGGTTTGTTTGAGTTCACAGTTCAAGTCAGAGTCCATCCTGATGGGTAAGTCAAGGCAGCAAGAGTTTGAAGCCCCTGCTTAAAACAATGTCCACAGTCAAGAAACAACAAATGCATGCTAGTACTAAGCATGCTCTCTCCATTTTATAGAGTCCAGAATTTCCTGCCTAGGGAATGGTCACACCCACCATTAAGATGTGGCTTCCTATATCAAGTAATAAAAATCAAGGTAATCCCCCATAGGCATGATTCTAGACTCTGTCAAACTGACATTACCAACCACCATAGTAATATTGTTGGGATACAATGTAATTTACTCTCTAATTTATAAAATAATAATATGAAGAGAAATAAAATTACAAATGATACAATGGTCAAGCAGTATTTTGCAAGCCTATGAGAGGGCCCTGGTATAGGCTGGAAAAAATCAGGAAATGTTCGCTGAGAAAGAAATAAATGACTTGAGATTTTTTAGCAAGTTCTTTCGACAACTGAGCATAGCTGAAATGTGTGAATGAAGAAGAGTTCCCAGCAGAGAAAACTGCACATAAAGGCCTGCAAAGAATAGGGTTCAATTAAAGAACAACTGTGAATTGAGAAGGATTGTTCTGAGGTAAGTCTCAACAAAATTTAGGGTGGGACCTCATAGGATCCAAGAGGCCACCTAAGATGTATTAGCATTTTGATTAAGAAGAACTGTCAGGGACTGGAGAGATGAGAATGGCTTATTGGTTAAGAATACTGGCTGCTTTTCAGAGGCTCTGGGTTCGATTTCATAGTGCCCACATGGCAGTTTACAACCATCTGTAACTCCAGTCCCAGGGAATCTGACACTCTCCTCTGACCTCCACCAGCACCTGACATAGTTGGTGCATACACATATATAAAAGTGAAACGCCCACACACATAAAAATAATAAAGACCAATAGGAAGCCATTGAAGAATTTAGGTTGGAAGAGTGATGTTATAGTCAGGCACATGTCATGTTTTAAATAAAAAAAAAAGTAAGAATGCCTTAGTCTATATTTTAATAACAATAAATAATCACTTGTTTCACTGTGTCAAAAAGGACCAAAATTTTTTCCTACCACATTTTTCTTTGATTAGATTTATATTTTTTCTCAATAGCCGTTAATGTTATAAACATGCTTAATTTGGCTCACACCTTTAATTCCAGTACATGGGAGGCTGAGGTTCTAGTATAGCTTGGTCTACATAGAGAGACTCTGTCTTGAACAAAGAAACAAAAAATATTGTCAACTAAATTTTGGATAAGCATGGGAATGTCGTTCATAGATTACCACCCGGAATGCCTCCAAAAATTGAATATGTTTAGAAAAGTAATGGAATTTATGAACTGTATTTGTAAAAAAAATATTATGTAATCAATAATGTAAAGATCAGTTGCAAATTACCACATGTAGACCATTGGGCAACTCTGAGCCTTGATGAAGACTGGCAGAGACAACCCCATGTGAATGTGGATGTCATTAGTACAGCGGGCACTGTTAGCCCCTGTCCTCTGGCCCTCCTTGCATCCCGCTTAGTGTGTTGAGGAAATGAAAAAAAAGTAGTGTAAGCTCAGGTGTACTCATGTGTTACCTGCTGCCAACTCATCAGTGCCCCAAACCAATTCCTAGTTTCATTAAAAAATACTGTACGTTATTTGTCCCTGTGCTTTATCCAACCCTGGTCTCAACAATTCTCGCTCATATAGACCCTCCTCTTTCTCGCCAATTGGACTCCCAGAGTTCCGCCTGGGGCCTGGATCTCTGCTTCCAGATCCCTCAGTCATTGGATGAGGTTTCTAGCACGACAATTAGGGTATTTGGCCATCCCCTCACCAGAGTGGGTCAGTTCAGGCTGTCTCTCGACCATTGCCAGCAGTCCACTGTGGGGGTATCTTTGTGGATTTCTGTGGGCCTCTCTAGTATCTTGCCTCTTCCTATTCTCATGTGGTCCTCATTCATCATGGTCTCCGGTTCCTTGTTTTCCCTCTCTGTTGTTGATCCATCTGGGGTCTCCCGCTCCCCCAAGCTCTCTTTCCCTCGACCCTCGCCCTTCATTTCCCCCACTTATGACCAGGCTGTTCATGAAGATCTCATCCATTTCTCTGTCATTGGGTGATCCCCGTGTCTTTCTTGGGGTCCTGTTTTCCAGGTAGCCTCCCTGGTGATGTGAGTGGCCGTCCAGTCATCCTTGCTCCACATCTAGTATTCTCCTATGAGTGAGTACATACCATGTTTGTCTTTCTGAGTCTGGGTTACCTCACTCAGGATGATTTTTTCTAGATCCCTCCATTTGTCTGCAAACCTCATGATGTCATTGTTTTTCTCTGCTGAGTAGTATTCCATTGTGTATATGTACCACATTTTATTTATCCATTCTTCGGCTGAAGGGCATCTAGGTTGTTTCCAGGTTCTGGCTATTACAAACAATGCTGATATGAACATAGCTGAGCAAGTGCTCTTGTGGTATGATTGAGCATTCCTTGGGTATATGCTCAAGAGTGGTATAGCTGGATCTTGGGGGAGATTGATTCCCAATTTTCTAAGAAAGCGCCACAAATGAATGGAAACACATGAACTATGAACCAATGGCTGAGGGGCCCCCGACTGGATCAGGCCCTCTGAATGGGTGAGACAATTGATTGCCTTGAACTGTTTGGGAGGCATCCAGGCAGTGGGACCGTGTCCTGTGCTCATTGCATGAGTTGTGTGTTTGAAACCTGGGGCTTATGCAGGGTTGCTTGCCTCGGCCAGGGAGGGGGGAACTGGCCCTGCCTGGACTGAGTCTACCAGGTTGATCTCAGTCCTCGGGGGAGGCTTTGCCCTGGAGGGGGTGGGAATGGGGGGTGGGCTGGGGGGAAGGGGAGGAGGGCGGGAGGGGGGAGAACAAGGGAATCCGTGGCTGATATGTGGAACTGAATGGTACTGTAAAATAAAAAAAAAATACTGTAAGCTATAGCATGCATGCTTCTGAAAATCCCTGTTTAAACCAGATGCACAAGTGCCTCTATGCACCTTTTCTAGTTTTTTTGGCTGGTTTTTCCTCATCTCTCTAATCTGGGGGTATCAGTATGACTCAGGCATCAATCATGGTTGCTTCCTGCACTTTGCTATATTTTTTTCTCTTAATTAATTCATTTAATCTCACAGCTTTAAATATCTTCAAAAGAGGATAATATGGGAGAATGTTAAGTGCATTATATCCACTTTTTTAATTTTCATAATGAACACCATATTTCTTTACAAGTAATAAACACTAATAAAAACCTGGAAAATATTTTCATATACATTCTTAAATTTATATCTATGACTTTAGAATTCTTGTTTCAAGCAATAAACTACTAAGTTCAATATGGAACACAACCATTTTACTTAGATATTTAAAAAGCATCTCAAACTACTTGTGGAAAAAATTAAATTATTTAACTTAGCTCCAAAGCCTGTTCCTTTTCTGTCTTCTTCTCTCATAAGTAACATTTAATCATTTCAATTGTTTAGGACACAAACCTCTAAATCATCACTTTTCCTGGCTTTATTTCCTATTATTATGATTTTAAAGCTTATTTCATATTATTATGATTTATCAAAGCATTCTGTTGTCTTCATCTTCTGAAGACACCTAAGATCCAATAGCTTCCTATCGCCTGCAGCGTGCATTTGTTCTAGGGTCTGTTTTATTGCAAGACTCTTATTGTTCTTCCTCCACCTAAGGTATGCCTTTCAGACAATGTTCAGCATGCTAATTGGAACCATTATCAATGTGAAACACACATCCTTTGCGCTCTGCCTCTGATCCAGTGCTTTTTCATCTAAGTCAACACAAAAGCTGTATTGTTTCACTCGACACACAAAAGCTAAGATAATGTGCTTCTATTAACTTCTCTAATTTTCCCTATTGTCCTTTCCAGTTCACTCTGTGGCAGCCCTATGGGCCTCCCTACTGCTTCTGGCTTGAATTTACCTTTTCTGAATTTACAAACGCTTTCTTTTCACTTTTTATCTTTTGAAGATGTACTCATCATTTATTTTATGTGCATGAGTTTTGCCTGGGTGTACATCTAGGTGCCACTTGTGTGCCTGGTACCCACAGAAGCTGAAAGAGGGCATGGGATCCTTGGGACCTGCAATTATAGATGGCTGTGAGCTGCTTTGTGGGTTCTGGGAATCAAGCCGGGGCCTTCTGCAAAGGCAGCTAATGCCCTTAACCACTTAGCCATCTCTTCAGCACCCCCCCCTTTATTTCTTAACAAAAAATTACTTTCTTAGAGCACAGATATGTTTCTTGATCATCTCTAGTTCCTATACAACGCTTGCATCTCATTCTTGGTTTTTTTCCCTCCTCTCACTAAACATCTAACATCATTTAAATTTTACTTTGTATCTTATTTGTTTTGCCACTAGAATATAAATTCCTAAGGGGCTGGTGTAGTGGCACAGTCTTTTAATCCCAGCACAGAGGAGGCAAAGAGATCTCTGAAAGTTCAAAGCCAGCCAAGGCTACATAGCGAAACCTTCTCTCCATGAACAAATAAATATTAAGGGGTATGGATATCTGTCTGTTTTGTTTGCTTTTATTATCATCATGATTATAAAATGTGAATTTTATATTTGCACTTGCAACTTGGGTCCTAGTCTAAAATATCTTATTATGCAGAAGCAAATATTTCAAAGACAGAAAAGAATGTTCAAAATCTGAAACACTTCTCATCATAATGAGAAATGAAAATAAGCAGAACAACATGTGCTAAGAAACAAAGGAATACATGAAACAAAGTAACGGGGGCCAAGGGTGTGAGGCATGTAGGCAGGTAGGCTGTAATATCAAATAACTCCATTGATGTCGTCCACATTGAGAAAGTCAGATCTGAACAAAGGCTTGAAAGACCTTCCTGCAGTAGCTAACAGTTTTCCCCTGGAAGAGTAATCTAGGCAGAGCGAGGAGCTAGCTCAAGGTGGACATGCCCGGTGTTCTGCAGCAACACTATAGAGTCCAATGCTGATGGAAGGAAGTGAGCTAGAGAAAACAACAGAAGCCGAGAAGCGAAGCAGGCTGGACCGCGGCAAAGTTGGAGTGCTGTAAGGGTCGAAGGATTTGCTCTAGGTGCAGCAGTACAATCTGTCTCCTGTCTGTGATGGAAACGGTTCCTTCTGAGAATAGGTAGAATGGCAGGGAATGTATTCAGAGTCCAGCAGGGCGTTAACAGTCATCCGGGTTAGAGATGTTGGTTGGGGTGGGATGATGGCAACAGGGGGCTGAAAAACACTGGATGGCTGAGTCTGTAGAACTTCTTCACACACATATGTGAGACACTAGAGAGAGAGGGATTAAAATACTCCCACTGAATGTGTCTTAAACATATGCAGAGTAGCTTTCAAACCAAACAAAGGCAGTTGGGAATCCTGAGTGTAGGGCAGGGTGGTCAGGAATCGAGTTCAGATGTCCTAGGATTTGAATGTCTGCTTATTATCTACAACCATGCATTATTATTATCTACAGCCTGAGTTATTATCTACAACCATGCATCATTATCTACAGCCATGCATTATTATCTGCAGCCATGCATTATTATCTACAACCATGCATTATTATCTGCAGCCATGCATTATTATCTACAGCCATGCATTATTATCTGCAGCCAGGCATTAATGCCTTAGTTGAGAAAGAGCTTTATACCACAGTGAACATATTTTCTTACCTAATCAATGTAGTGTTAAATGCAAACTAAGAAACTCATTTGTAGAAACAATTCAATGAATTGCACACGGCTACATTTGATATGACAATACTTGGTGTGAATAGATGCTCTTTCAAATTAGAATCTGGTGAAGTCACTCCACCTTCAGAAGCCTCTAGCCTACTCAAGAGAAAAACCTTAAGGACATGTGACTTTAAAACCCCCTTGTGGAGCTAGACTCCTGTCTCTTATGAACAAATATCAATTAAAAAATGGATCAAAACTCAAATGGATGTCTAAAGTCTCTGTGAGTACTGAAAGAAACCACTGGCTGGCCACTATATCTTCCATGACAGTTGCAACAAGAGCTGGTGAGAGAGATGGGGAGAAGCCAGCAGGTGCAGATTCTGTGCCTAATGAAGGCAAGGAGTGGGACAGCAGGAATGTGCGAGAGCTGAAGGATGAGAAGGTTCCAACAGCCAGATGGCAAAGACCTGCTTTCCAGCTGAACTCTTCCTAAGACTGTGACTAACCTTTGAGGAAGGACTATTAGGGTAAAACCTGGGGATGTTCTCATAACATTAAGTAACTGACGTCTGTAAATTCAAAGTACATAATATGGTGGGCATGCATATCTAAGAATAATTTGCTTAAATTTGTTTTCAGTTAACGTTTTGCTTCAATTTTGTTGATTTTCATAATTAACGGGTTGGAGTTTAACTTAAAACTGACCAAAGAATAAACTGAGGCTGGCAATTCCACACTAAGTCATATATTGATTTTTTTTTAACCCCAACAAGCTTTGTGAAAACAAAAGATGCCTGGGAAGGAGGTCTGTGTCAATAGAAAGGCTGCAGTAGTTTACAGTGTTGGTTGTCTGTAGATGCATCAGGCAATGTCAGGGAATAGGCCGAGAATATACAGACATATGCCTTTTAATAAATAAATATTCACCCACCTTGAGAGAGAGGTGACTATTCCCTTAAAAATAAAATGATGATAAGTTCTTTCAAAATATTGAGATAGAGTGATTTTTGTTTTAAATATACATCTCCAGAATTTTTTATTTCTTTTTAAATTTAGTTTTATTTTATTGAAAGTAGATTTTTTTCATAGACTATATTCTGATTATGGTTTCCCCTCCCTTGACCCCTCCCTTGACCCCTCCCAGTTCCTCCCTCTGATCTAGATCCAACCCCTTTGTGCCTTTCCTTAAAAAACAGACATCTAAGGCATAATAATATAACATAATATAATAGGATAAAACAAAACTATTTGAACAGGACAAAACAAAGGAAAAGGGCCAAAGAAAAAGCTTAAGAAACACCTATAGCTGTAGAGAAACACATGTTTGCACCCACAGGAGTCTCACAAAAACAAACAAAAAAAGAAGTCATAATACATATGCGAATGACTTGTAAGGTCAAACAAACAAACAAACAAACAAAAAAGCAAAAAACAAACAAACAAAAAACCAGGTCCTGACCTAGTGTTATGAGACAAAGAACCTCCAAGGAATCCCTTGAGTTTCTTTTCTGTTGGCCATCTATTGCTGGGCATGGGCCCTACCATAAGAGTAGTTTGTTTTGCAGTGAGATTGCCTTGTAGAAAACTAATTTTTGCATTTGTAAATAGTTATCAATTGGAGATCGCTGCTGGGTTATAGATGGAGGCATGTGTCCACTTCTCCTTTCAGCTCCTGAACCCCACCTGGTGCAGACCCATACAGGCCTTGTACATGCTGCCACAGTTTCTGTGAATTCGTGTGTCATTCCTGCTGTGTTTAGAGGCCTTGATGTCCTCCATCCCCTCTGGCTCTCACGCTCTTTCTCTCTCCTTTTCTGCAGGGTTCCTTGTACCCTGAGTGAAGAAATTTGATGGAGGCATAATGTTTCGGGCTGAGTGTTCCAAGGTCTCTTACTTTCTACCTGATGTCTGGCTGTGGGTCTTTGTATTTGTTCCCATCTGCTGCAGGATGAAGCTTCTCTGATGGTGACTGAATAAGGCAGAATGTCATTAGGAGTCATTTTATTACCATGTTCCTTAGTAGAACTGTAGTATTTGGTTTTACCCTAGATCCCTAGGCTATCTAGTCTCAGGTTTGTGGTCACCTAAGCAATGTTCAGTATGGGTTACATTTCAGGGAGTGGGCCGTTAATCAAGTCAGATACTGGTTGGTCATTCCCTTAAGCTTTGTGCCACCATCACACAAGCTTATCTTGCCAGTGGGACACCATCGTAGATCAAAGGGTTGGTGTTTACGTTTCTCCTTGGGTAGCATGCAGAGATCCTTCCAGTACCAAAAGCATTGGCTAATAGGAATGAAGGCTCCATGTAGGTACCAGCTCAAGTTCTCCATAGTCAATGAGTTGTGTACATGTTGTTTGCAGCAATGGAGTCTTGCTGTCAGTTTGTACTGAACCACCAATAGCATTGGTAACAACCTGGGTTGTTTGAGGGGATTCCCATGGGACCCCTTTGATCAACAACTCAATTAGATTGAACCCATTTCCGGTACTGGAATATACATATATAGATATATGTACACACACACACACACACACACACAGGAAACCCCTCAAATGGTCCTCATTTTAGTTGACCCTCCCTCACCCTTCTCCTCCCTCTGTCTCCCAATTGAATCGTCCCATTCCAGCCTCCCTCCCCATCCATCTATAACTATCTATTCTATTCATCTTCCAAGGGAAATCTAACCCTTTCACCTAGTCCCTTAAGAATACTCTTTTTGGTTCTACTGATTGTAGGTTGCTTATCATTGACTTAACAGCTGGCATCCACATGTAAGCGAATACATATATTTCTGGGTCTGGATTACCTCACTCAGGATGATTTTCTTCACACTCCATCCGTTTATCTATGAATTTCATAATTTCACTTTTTAATGGAGGAATAATACTCTGTTATATAATGTGCCACATTTTCTTTATCCATTCATCTATTGATGGGCATCTAGACTGGTTCCAATTTCTGGCTATTATGACTATAGCAGAAATAAATAAAGGTTGAGTATGTCTCTCTGTAGCAGGATGGAACATCCTTTGGATATGTACCCAAGAGATGTTCAGCTGGATCTTGAGGTAGATCAATGTCTGCCTTCCTGAGAAACTGATATACTGATTTCCATAGTGGCTGTGTGTGGTGTTTTGAATAGGTAGGGCCCCCATAGACTCATGTGTTTGAATGCCTGCCCAATAGGGAGTGGCACTATTAGGAGGTGTGGGTGTTGGAGCAGGTGCAGCCTTGTTGGAGGAAATGTATCACTGTGGAGGTGGGCTTTGAGGTCATACCTGCTCAAGCTATGGCCAGTGTGGTACACAGTCTCTCCTTCTGCTGTCTGTGGATCAAGATGTAGAACTCTCAGCTCCTTCTCCAGCATCATGTCAGCCTGCATGGTGTCATGCTTCTCACCATGACAATAATGGTCTAAACCTCTGAAACTGTATGCCAGCCACAATGAAATGTTTTCCTTTACAAGAGTTGCCATGGTCATAGTGTCTCTTCACAGCAATAGAAACCCTAACTAAGACACTGTACAAGTTTGCACTCCCACCAGCAATAGAGGGGTGCTCACCTTGCTCCACATCCTCACCAGCATAAGCTGTCATTTGTTTTACTGATCTTGGCCATTCTGATGGGTGTAAGATGAAATCTCAAAGTAGTTTTGGTTTGCATTTCCCTGATGACTAAGAATGTTGAACATTTCTTTAAGTGCTTCTCAGCCATTGGAGTATCATCTTTTGAAAATTCTGTTCAGATCTTACCCTCACTTTTAATTGAGTTATTTGTTTTCTTGATGTCCAGTTTTTTGTTTTTGTTTTTTTTAGTTCTTTATACACTGTGTATATAGTCCTCTATAGGATGTGCAGTTGGCTGCAGATCCTGTAGGCTGCTGTTTTGTCCAAATGATGGTGTTCTTTGCCATAAAGAATCTTTTCAGTTTCATGAGGCCCTGTTTGTTAATTATCGATGAAAGTACCTGTGCTAAAGGTGTTTTGTTCAGAAATAATTTTCCTGTGCCAATGAGTTCAATGTAACTTCTCACTTTCTCTTTATTGGATTAAATGTATCTGGTCTTATGTTAAGGTGTTTGATACAGTTGGAGTTGTTTTTTTGTGCAATATGGTGATAAGTATAAATCTATTTGCATTCTCCATGCAGACGTCCAGTTTGACAAGCACCATTTGTATAAGTTGCTGTCTTTTTTCAGTGTGCATTTCTGGATTCTTTATAAAAAATCAGGTCACCATAGGTGTGTGGACTTGTTTCTGGGTCTTCAGTTCGGTCCCATTGATCAATGTGTCTGTTTTGTGCCAATACCATGCTGATTTTGTTACTGTGGCTCTATAGTACAATTGAGATCAGGGATGATGATACATAAAGCAGGATTGTTTTAGCTATCCTGGGTATTTTTGTATTTCCATATGAAGTTGAAAATTTTCCTTTCAAGATCTGTGAAGAATTGTGTTGGGATGTTGATAGGGATTGCATTGAATCTGTAGATTGCTTTTGGTTGGATGGTCATTTTTCCTACGTTAATCTTACCAATCCATGAGCATGGCAGATCTTTCCATCTTCTGTTATCTTCTTCAATTCATTTCTTCAGTATTTTTAACATTTTTATAACACAGGTCTTTCACTTGCTTGGTTAGAGTGACTGCAAGATATTTTATATTATTTGAGCTGTTGTAAAAGATATTATTTCCCTGATTTCATTTTATATTTGTATATAAAAAGGCCAATGATTTTTTTGTGAGTTTACTTTGTCCACAGCTACTTTGGTAATAGTGTTTATCAGCTGTAGGGGTTTCCCAGTGAAAATTTAGGGTCATTTGTGTATACTATCATATAATCTGTAAATAAAGACAATTTGACATCTTCCCTTACCATTTGTATCCCCTTGGTCTCCTTCACTTGACTTACTGCTCTAGCTAAGACTTCAAGTCCTATATTGAGTAGGTATGGAGAGAGTGGACAACCTTGTTTTGTTCCTGATTTTAGTGTGAATGCTTTGAGTTTCTCTTCATTTCAGTGAATGTTGGCTATGGGCTTGCTGTAAATTGCCTTTATTATATTGAGGTGTGTCCCTTGCATCCATAATCTCTCCAGGACTTTTATCATGAAAGGATGTTGGATTTTGTCAAAGAAATTTTTATTTCTAAATGAAACAGAGATTAGATTACCCATGCCTATTATTTATTTTTCTTGTCACTTAGTAGAGATTGACAAGCCTTTCTTTCAAGGCGTTTGTCTGCTACCTGCTGGTCAGAGAAGATATTGCACCCTAAAGTTCAAGGCTATGTAAAAAATGATTTAAAATTTACATTCAGAGTGCATTCCTTCAAATTTTATCTGAAAGTAGGTCTTGCCTTAAATTAAATCATTGTTTTATTTATGTTTTGAGGCTGTAAATGTTCCTTTGATAATAACTTATGCAGAACAACTTCTACTCACATAATTTCTAGTATGATCTAAACAGTTGATCTAATTATAAGAAATAATAAAGTAGAAAAAGAAAATTGATACTTATTTCTGGAACTGTAAGGGTAAATTGCTGATGTCTCTACTTGTGGGAACAAAATTTTTCTGGTTTATTTTTATTTTTCTTACACACACACACACACACACACACCCCATATCACAAGAAAGGAATGGGCCTCCTTCTGCAATAATTGGTAAGGTTTCCTAATTTTCCATTCAAAATTGTTACATTGATGTATACATTATGCATAGGTGTGTGTGTGTGTGAGTGTGTGTGTGTGTGTGTGTGTGTGTGTGTGTGTGTGT